>JACEFZ010001699.1:522500-590000 GCA_014155875.1 Cepaea nemoralis
TCGCCTCCATACGTCTCCGTTGCCGTGTTTCTTCTCCGTGCCCGTTCACGGCACCGCACCCTACTGGGAAGCCGGATCCTCCTTTCTTTCGGACCCACCTCTGGATCTCTCAGCAGCTGGCTGGGTGCGACCTACGGTCGATTATAGCTATATTATGGAGGTTAGACTTCGGCCGACATTTGCGTGATTGACAGCACTCACACTTACCACTCACTTTCGGAGGAAGGGCTAAAGATCTGACACGAGACGTAGTAAAGTTCATGGTCTTGGTTGAGAAATTGTTGGTACTGCAGTTACCGCTTCTAACCATACTTGTTTTGAGACTCATTCCACACTAGGTTACTGCAATTCCAGGGTCAGCACGAGGCCTTTTTGGCTGTCTCAGACGGTTGTTTCTGAGACCGGGCTCTTGCTCGTCCTTTCATGCCCATTCGCTTCAGCACATCAAACACGGAGTAGGAGACAAGACCTCTAGCGTCTACCTCGACAGCGAACAGCCTGACGATGTACTCCTCCCGCCTAAAACTTGCGACCATGTCATTGTACGTCTCCATTGTGTACAGGTGTTGCTCCTCAATATTCGATTCGTACAGGACACACAGCTCAATCAGCGTTAGCTGCTTGGCTGATGAGGAGCTAAGTACTATGTCACGTCGCAAGCCAAACCTTCGGATCACCTCAGGGTATTTGCCACGGCCCTTTAGGTCTACGGTCAGTTCCCAGTCCCTCGCATCATCGAAAACGGTAGCAAGCTGCAAGTCGTCAGCTTTACCATCTTTGCGCCCATCTCGGACGAAGGAAATCTCCACCGGCCTCGGCCGGTTCTCTCTGTTTGCTCTCATTCTTGCCACGTCCACTATGGCGGCCAACTCGGTAAGGACTTTGTTATGCCGCCATGTAAAACGGCCCTGGGTCAGGGCGACCTTACAACCAGACAGCACGTGCTCCGCTGTCTCGACAGTTTCGGCTTTTGTACAGAGGGGACAAAACGGGTCGGTGGTTTTCCCCCACTTGACCAAGTTGGCAGCTGACGGCAGGACATCGTAGAGGGATCGGACGACGAAACTTACACGCAGTGGTGACATGCGTCAGATCTCATTCCACGTGATGGATCTCTGCACTACCGCTTCCCATGACATCCACTGCGACTGCTGCGTCTGTTGGGCAGCCTTGTGGACTCTTTCGTCATCTTCCCCACTTGCAGATCTCCTTAACCACTAGGTTCCTGCGTTCCTTGGTCGTTGCCTTGGACCACATCGTATCATTGCCTTGGAATCAGAACACTTTCGTGTCTAACTGGGTGTGGCCCATTACCTCCTTCAGCTGGAGTGTGGTCTGGGCTTCTTCCCGTTTTCAAGGTTGGAACCGAGGCACTGACCTTTATATCTGGAGACTCGTGCAGCATCATTGCGAGTCTGGTTTTTCCGGCTTTGAACTCTTCCATGAGGGACAGGAACTGCTTACAATACAATGCGACAGTCGTGAGGCATGTGGGTACTCCAAACCACTTTCGTATGTACCTGCTTATCTTGCTTTCCATGGTGCTCACTGTGGTCACGTCAATATCATATATCAGTAGCGGCCATACGAGTTTCGGAATCAGCATAAATTGGGGGTTCAAAACAATGTTTTCCCGTGATGAATTTGAATAACGAAGACACAAACAATAGATTGCACGATTTATTGCCTGGCATATTTCGCTGCATCTCGTCAGGTACAAACTGCAGAAATCACACAACGTAAAGTGAATTAACTAGATAAATCCTTCAAACTGAAATATACACATGTTCGCACAGTAATGTCGATTGTCTACCACGGTAATTTTAAACTGACTAACATGTCTTTCTGCTTGCACAAGGACGGCTTACGAAGGTTGATTATTATAGCTTCAGCAAACTTTAACAATCGACTACTTTGTGTGTTGAACAACACACGGAAGGCACTGTCTCTTTCAACCATGTGACCGCTCTCGAGCACATGTCTCGCGACCGATGAAGCAGGACTGTTCCGGTGTGTCGGCCTGCCTAGGCTACCATCTTCTGTGTCCACCCAGTTCGGAATGTGTTCCGAAACCCTGCAATGTAACTGTCGCTCAGTTCTACCTATGTAGATGACCTCGCATCTGCATGTAAATTGGTAAATACAATTTGATTTGGCGTACAAAGCTACAGGTTCTTTTATTGCTGGGATGGAGATCAGTGTGGTTCTGTACCTGATGACTGGAGTTGCAGCACAGAATGTTCCCCCGACTGCTGTGACGAGCCGGTCCCGCAGACGTTGCATTACGTCATCTCCTCGGAAGGTTAGCTGGATGCATACCTTGAGTTTAGGGACTGTAGTTACTTCTTCTTCTTCTTCTTCTTCTTCTTCTTCTTCTTCTTCTTCTTCTTCTTCTTCTTCTTCTTCTTCTTCTTCTTCTTCTTCATCAGCGAAATATGCCAGGCAATAAATCGTGCAATCTATTGTTTGTGTCTTCGTTATTCAAATACATTGGAGGACCCAGATTTTGAACTTGCCTATCAGCCTGGTTTTGTCGATGGTATTCAGGCAGTTCGTCAGCATTGTTTGTATCTCTACCACCACGTTCCTGTCCGTCAGGGTTGAGTCGTACACACGACCGAGACTTTTTACGGGTTCCGCTATACCGCGGGAATCGCTTGTCCAGCCTCTGTGAACACCCTCTCCACTGCTTTACCTTTCATGATCGACAGGCTTCTCGATTTCTTGGGCTTGAAGCTTATCCTGCACCAGCGAATCAGATCGTCCAGTCTGAGAAGAATGCTACGAGCATCTCCCTCCTTCGGTGTCAGAATTGTCGTATCGTCCATGAAGGCATTCAGCGGTGGCGTGTTCTTCCCTTCGCTGAGTTTTGGACCGTGTGCATAGCCGGATGCCGCATCTAAGAAGACCTGCATGGCCATGACAAATCAATCAATCAATCAATCATGTGCCATGCCGGAAAGCGTGGGCGGTCATGACTCGCCATTTCACTCGATCATCAGCATCGTGGACCAGCTCAGTGTTCCTGTCTCGTCCATGCCATGTGGCCAAGCCATCCAGGTATTTTCCTCTCGGTCTTCCTCTTGATCTGTTCCCTTCGATCTTGCCAGTTGTCACTAAGTTCTCCAATCCATTTCTTCTCATAACATGTCCAAAAAATGTTCACTGTCTACGTCTAATTTCTCTAATCAATTTACGATTTTTATTTGTCTCCTGTAGTACTTGGTCATTGGTTTTTCTGTCTGTCCATGGTATTCTTTGAATTTTCCTCAGAAACCACATTTCTGCAGCCATCAGATGTTTTTCATCTTGACTGCACATTGTCCAAGTTTCACATACATACAAAAGAACAGGCTCTATATATCCCCTCAACACTCTTTTTCTCGTTTCAATTGACATCTTTTTATTGGTCAGAATGTTTCTCATCTTGCTAAAGGCTATTTTCGCCATGGCGATTTGTAGCAGCGTAGGGGGAGGCAAGGTTATCCGTGTTGTACAATGGGTCATGGTTCAAGTCGACGCTCTGTTGAAATAAGAACAAAGGCTGGCGACATCCAAGTTTCATCGTTTATTGGTTGTTCGTTCCTCATACAAAAGAAGACACGGCATCATACAATGCATTGGACTACCAAAGGTTTACAAAAAACTGCTCCACTCAATTAAACACATTCTGGATGGAAAACCAACTTTCACGACCTAGCCAGCTGGTGGTCAAACTCCGCTCTGCTGTAACTAGCTTTGGTGTCATTTCACGACCCCACATGGCTACCTCTAACCACGGTGCTCACCCGTGCATTGTTCACTAATACATCCTTATATTGCGCACCAGCTAGCCCTCCATGCCCTACAACCTCATAACAGGTTGCTCTGTTATATATTCCTTCCTTTCCTATGACCAAGACTTTTCCCAGAAAAGTCTTAGAACAAAACCTATTTTAACACACTCAACTCTTAACACACATGAAAAAAATCTAACTAACATACATCATGGGACTTTTTTGTAAGTCACTATAATTTCTCATAATAGGAGTCTTCCTCGCTCGTATTACTTTCTTCATTAATTAAGGGGAGACAACTACCCCCCAGCATTATTCAACTATCCCTGGGACTTATAGCTATCCGCTACCACTACCCACAACTTTACTCAACTACTTATGGGTCTTATAGCTATCCGCTATCACCCCCAACATTACTCAGACCTTAAAACTACTTCAATTATTCAAAATGAAGTCAGCCACTTATGCTTCTTCTTCTTCATCGTTTCCCCATGGTCACAGCGATCTGCTTAAGACCCCACGATATTCAATTCTTTTACCCTACTATCATCATCAACATGTCCACACCACCATTATTACAGCTATTACATCGCCATTAATAATTTTCAAAATTCAACCTTCTTGAAACTATTCATACAACCAACACGATAGATAGACAGAGAATTGGTGGCCACCAGAGAAGAAAAGAAGAACAATTCCTCCACACAACAAAAATCCAAAACACTCACATTTACCCTTCATTGTCCCATTGAGACTTTATGTAATAAAGTCTAAAAAAAACATCCAAGCACACCCCTCCTTTTACACCCTAGTCAGTTCATATTTGTAAAACCCCGATAAACCTGTCAACTTGTCCATTTATTATGGGGATCAACGCTTAAAACTCTCTACATTTTGGCTCTGAACGTCACTTAATCAATGACCACTTCGGGTTATGCTGATATCCACAGTAACTCAAAGATACTCTCTATATGTCCATCTATTATGGGCATCACTTCTTAAAAACTTCCACATCATCACTTAATCTATGACCACTTTAGGTTATGCTGATATCCACAGCAACCCAAAGATACTCTCTATATGTCCATCTATTATGGGCATCACTTCTTAAAAACTTCCACATCATCACTTAATCTATGACCACTTTAGGTTATGCTGATATTCACAGCAACCAAAAAAAAAAAATACTATCAATGTCCATTTATTATGGGCATCACTTTCCAAAACCTCTGACCTCATGGCGTTACTTAATCCACGGCCACTTCAGGTTATGCTGTTATCTACAGCAACCCAAAGATACTATCAATGACCATTTATTATGGGCATCCCTACTTAAAACCACCAATCTCATGGCACTGAACGTTACCCAGTCAATGGCCACCCCAAGTTATGCTGTTATCTACAGCAACCCACATATACTATCAATGTCCATTTATTATGGGCATTCCTACTTAAAACCTCCAACATCATATAATTCGTTAATAAACTCATCAGAATTGATAATTATAACAGAAAACACTAAAACCCAAAGCTAATGTAACAAAAGTTAAAAGCATATTCGCAACCAATTGATTAATAACTAATACTATTGCTGTCGCTTTTACGGACAGTGTGTATCCTACCAGTACGGACCAAAAAACAAACAACAACAAAAAATCATTGCAATGTTAACACCTTCCAAAAATGAATCATTAAAAACCAAGTCAACAATTAAAGACACACCCTTTTCCCCCAATTCTGTCGCTTTTACGGACAGAGTTTTCCACAATAATGCAAAATAATATATATATACTCCCAACAAAAGTCACTAACAAAAATGACCATTCTTATCTCGTTTCCTGGAAGTTCAACAACCACGTCCACCTACTAATCAATCGCAACCTAGCCTATTTATTTTCTCATGTGTATTCTATTATACGATTCTACACTACTCGACTACCGCAATTCGATACTTTGGTACCAGGTCTGGGAGCACCTCTACACCAACCTCACTTCTACCAAGTCTGGGGAAAACCTCACTTCTACTTGTACCATCATACTCCTGACGCCACAGACACTGCATTCTCCCGTAACACTAGATAGTTTCCATTCATCACATTTACTTTCAACCACGCATTCTCGCAATTCAACTTCCTCGTCCACCTGACGTAACAAACGCTACATTCTTCCCAAGCTCGTAATAAACATTCCACTCTAACATGCTTCGTTACTCTTTACCTCCCAGGTTTCTTATTCACCGGGCTTACTTTATCAGCATCACCAAAAAGTAGATACTCGTATATCCACCCATCACTTTTCAATTATTCTTGTCACAACACACTCATGCTCAGCTGGTTAGTTACACATACGCCTACTCAAATTCCGCACGACCCTCCAACACCGACATTTGTGTCGGTCATTAGCATTTTCGCTCCTGATACGCACTATCCATCCTGAAGACAATCATCACAAACCTCAACCCCACGGGACACTCTGAGCACTCGCTGTCCTTTACATTCAGTAGAAATCCATGCATCATCTCTCCAGTCACTTTTCTCGCATCGCGACAACCCAACATGCCGATACTGTTGCTTCAAAGGAAAAATTTAAACATCAAATCAACATTCTTGACGTGTTATAGGCCTCCCTGGCCACTCAACACGAAGTACTAACCACTCAACGCACCATAAGCGTACTGTCAACTTCTCCTTTCAGCACGCGTATATTATATTCACTCAGACAGTGCATCTTTTCTAGTGATTCATACACAATCTCACTTCTCACTGCTCTCCAACTCTGAGCTATATTAGCCGTGATGCTGTACATCTATGCGCTATTATTAAGAACCCCACATCGTTCTATCCGTGCATTCCAAACAAAAACATTTCAAAGCTCCATATTATCCACTCTCTAAACACCACAACGAACACAGGGTTGTCCACATTATGCACACTATGCACATAAGGACACTCTCTACGTATCTATAACACAACTAGACAGATTACTCCGATATTCAACCACTCTGTTTTCTCGTAAAAATAATCTTTTTACATTTTCACTCTTGTCACTTTTCTCACACTATTGTCAAGCTATAACAGCCGCACTGTTCAATCTATCATAACTCCATGACTGATTCACGTATCCCTACGCTCGCTCTTCTATACTCAAGTACTACAATTGACAAAATACAAGACGGTGTCACACCAACCCTAAAATTATATATCAATTGCTATGATCCTCCACCGCTTTTCACTCTTAACCGTACAAAATAACACCATTGAGCTATACCAGCCCCCAAAATCATATATCACTTACTCGGTTTGTCTATTTGCGACAGTAACTCGCATCAAACTCGAATTACTCCAACCTCAATTACAAAATACTTCAATCCTCCCGTATACCCCCTGCTCTTTCTAACCGTGCACCCTCCTCATAAATCCTCAATTGTCACTAACTAAACATGTAAAATTCTGGAACATAATCAAGAATGGTAATTCGGGGCCACCCAGCTCTAAATTCACACTATATTATTTTGGCAAGCATTTTACACCTACACCCGCTACACACAAAAACCGTTTTGCCAACGTCTCAGAACCTCTCGACGCGTTCTATCACTAAACAGCTCACCTTCATTCCAGTTTTAAGTTCTAATCGTAGCAAATTGCCTCCTAATATCTATCGGTAAGGTATTCAGGCCTTAACATCATATTTTCTTTGATCTTCCTCGCGTCATCTCCTTTACACGTCGGGTTAATTTCTAATCCTGCTACCTCCCTAGTACTTTTATTCTTCTTAACTGTTTTCTTTCTTTTACCTCTATTTGCTGTTCGTGTCTTTACCGCGTCAGCCTGCTCACTATATTCGCTATATCTCTTATATCTACCTATTTCGTCCTCCGAAGATTCACTAATTATAGTTCCATCAACCTGTTTACCATATATTACCGCAGAAGGAAGTAACATCTCTATAGTCGGAACTAACACACCTGACATTTTTCATATTTCTGCCACCTTTCAAACTCCGGTCAGGGATATAGTCAATGTCCCATTCTGAGGAATCTGATACATCAGTCGTTCCTACACTCACCAACAAACTTGTTGTAGACCTAGCCTTAGCATTAAAAAAAAATTTTCAGGTGTTTCTTGGTGTTAACGGCTTATGCTCTGCCGGAACAGTCTCTTCAATTTTAACTGGCGCAACCTTTTCTAATTTCACTTGAGTTGGTTGTATAATTTATACTATCTTGTGTTTGACTTCCTCTTGCTATTTTGCTAGCTGGTTGTACTGGGTTTTCTTTCTACGGTATCTATTTGAGTCTGAGTAGTATTCTCTCTCGTATTACCTGTCTGCGTCTGTGTCCCCCGGTCTATTTTCTTTATCAATAACATCTTCTTTTCCTGTCCAACCCTAACATTTGCAACCACCTTAGGAGCATTTGGGATCTTATTTATGTGTTCAACTCTGTCCTTCAACCCTGAATTTAAATATCGTCTCTGTCTTTGCTCGAACCAGTCATCACGCCTCTTTCTTGCGGTCGCACTATGGGAGGGCCAACCCCATTGTTTCCTTGAAAGATTTCTCTCAGGCACATTTCTGTATCTTTGATCATTATACCAGCCTAACCTTTCATACCTGCTTCTATTGTCGCCGTTCCTGACTCTAGTCATATCTGGCTCAACGTAACTGCTTCTATATACAAGGTTATGCTGCCTTCTGTTTTCATTAACCAGTGGCTGTCCTCGGTTATTCTTGTTATTCTTTTTTATCCCATCATTTCTTACATTAGTTCTACTCTGTAACCAGTGTACAAAACATTCTACCTCGCTGAATGCCACTTTTAACTCTCCCAATCATACAGTCACGCGTCCTAAGTCTCTATTTGGGTGGTTCATATTTACTCAATACGTTGTCGCTGCTTCAATGCCACAGTTAGCCTAAAAACAATATACTAGTTATCCCATATGCTTCCTAATACCTGACCCAGTGAGACATCTTGAGCCTCCATTACAATTACAATTCTTATAACAATTATCTTTTACTAAATCTATATAAAAGTTCTAGTTACACCTTACAAACCCAGTCACAATTGTTGTTGCTCCATCTTTCCAGTTCACCCGTTAAAAGTTTCTCGAGGATGGCGATTTTGACGACAACAGACAGCAGCCACCCTTGGCCGGGCCTTTCTAACACGATGCGACAACTGACTGGATGTAACTGACACCCGTGGTTGGGTCTTTCTAACACGATGCGCCAAACGACTGGATGTAACTGCCACCCGTGGTTGGGCCTTTCTAACGCGATGCGACAAACTACTGGATGCTCGCCCGTGCATTGTTCACTAATACATCCTTATATTGCGCACCAGCTAGCCCTCCATGCCTTACAACCTCATAACAGGTTGCTCTGTTATAGATTCTTGTTCTAATCTCTTCAAGGCATCTCCCATCAGATGTTATGACTGTTCCGAGATAATTGTACCGATTCACTTGTTGACGAATATTCCCATTTACTTGTATATTACATTGTGGTACATGACAAATAGTATCGGCGAAATCGTACATTCCATGGCAATACCCACTTACAGGTCGATCCATCTGGTCGTGAACGTTTTGGTCGAGAACCGAAGAGAGAAGTCCGAGAAGTGCCGCATTAGCATTTCCGTTATTTTCTCGGGCACGTGATAAGCCTTGAGTGCATGCCACAACAACTGTTGTGGGACTGACCCATAGGCGTTAGCCAGATCCAATCAGATCACGTGGAGTTCCTCCTTCTTCGTCTTCGCTCTCTGGATAGCATCCCAGATCATGGTACTGTGTTCGAGAAACCCGGGACTCCAGGTAGCCATCCCTTTGTGAACCACTGTCTCTATGTACTTGTTCCCCATCAAGTACTTCGTGATTCGACTGGCCATGATCGAGAAGAATATTTTCCCCTCAATGTTCAGAAGAGAGATCGGCCTGAATTGAGTAATGCCGGCAGAGTTTTGCTCTTTTGGAATGTAGATTCTGTTGGCGGTCTTCCACTCCGTGATGACATACTTCTGCTTCCACGCGGATCTCAGTATCCGGTGTCGGTTCATAAGGACTTTCTGGCTATATGCTTGTCATAAAGATTAAGCCATACATGTCTAAGTTCACTCTGTCTCATGGTGAAACCGCGAATGGCTCATTAATTTGGTCAAGGTTCCTTAAACGACACGATCCTACTTTGATAACTGTGGTAATTCTAGAGCTAATACATGCTTACCTAGCTCCGACCGTCGCGGAAAGAGCGCTTTTATTAGTTTAAAACCAAACGTCGTTGCCCTTCGCGGGGCTCGGCACTGGTGAACCTGGATAGCTTTGTGATGATCGCATGGCTTTACGTGCCAGCGACACATCTTTCAAATTTCTGCCCTATAAAATATCGATGATACGTGACATGCCTACCATGTTTGTAACGGGGAATCAGTGTTAGATTCCGGATAGGGAGCATGAGAAACGGCTATTACATCCAAAGAAGGCAGCAGGCTCGCAACTTACCCACTCCGGGCACTGGGAGGTAGTGACAAAAAATATTAACACGGACTCTGTCGAGGCTCTGTAAATGGAATGAATACACTTTAAACCCTTTAACGAGGATCTATTGGAGGGAATGTCTGGTGCCAGCAGCCGCGGTAATTCCAGCCCCATTAGCGTATATGAAAGTTATTGCAGTAAAAATGCTCGTAGGTGGACCTCAGGTGTAGGCATGTGACAAGGCACTGCCCGTTATCCCTACCCTATCGTCTGCCGGCTCTCTGCCGTGGGTACTTTTCACTAAGAGAGGCCGGCACGTTTACTTTGGGAAAAAAATAGTGTTCAAAGCAAGCTTCGGCTGCCAGAATAATGGTGCATGGAATAATGGAATAGGGCCTCTGTTCTATTGTGTTGGTTGTCGGAACTGGAGTTAATTTTTGAGAATTTATTTGAGGATTTATTATGAGGATTATTGAGGATTTATATAATTTTTGAGAATTTGTCAGTACAAGACAAGGAAAAACCTATTGCAGCAATAATAGAATTTAGCACAATATTTTCTGACATACCGGGGCAAACATCATTTATCAAACATAAGATAACTTTACTATCAAATGTCCCCGTTAAAGTGAAAGCATATCCTATTCCAATACATTATCTGGAGAAAGTTACTGCAGAGATTTCAGAATTAGATAAATCTGGAATTATTAGAAAATCTATTTCAAACTATTGTTCTCCAGTGGTAATTGTGAAGAAAAAGGGTGGTTCATTAAGTCTTTGTGTTGATTATAGAAAAGTAAATGCATTGACATTATTAGTTGCAGAACCAATGCCAAACATTGATGAGTTGATTGAGGGCATGGCAAACTCAAAACTCTTTTCGAAGATTGACCTCACCAAAGGATATTGGCAAATTCCTATGGATGAAGAGTCGATGCATATTACAGCTTTCAGTACACCATTAGGTCTATATGAATGGGCATATCTTCCATTTGGTCTACAAAATGCACCAAGCACATTTATGCGTATGATGAGAAGACTATTACATGGGATTTCTAATGTAGCGACTTATATGGATGGCATCTGTGTGCATACTTCAGATATTGACACACATGTTAAAATTCTTACACCGGTGTTTCAGATAATACAAGAACACGGGTTGAAAGCTAAACCAAGTAAAATTGAAATAGGTTTTACTGAAATACAATTCCTTGGTCATAGAATTTCTAACGGATTTAGAAAAACAGATCCAATGGTGGTTACTAAGATTCTTAATATCAAACCTCCAACATCAAAAAAGGAATTGAGAAGTATATTAGGTCTGATTAACTACTATCAAAAGTTCATTCCTAACTTTGCTGATATGACAGCAACATTTTCTGAACTATTAAAGAAAGGTCAGCGTACAAAAGTAGTTTGGACAGATGATCATGATAACCTATTACAGCACTTGGTTCTCGTTGAATAATCATATTGTCAACAATCCAACACCAACTGTAATGCTGTGTTCAGAGACGGTGGAAAGAACGCAGGCGATGAATTACCTGGGGATACGGTTTGATCGAAGCCTTGCTTATAATGTGCACATAGACCAGGTGATAACAAAGGCCAAGCGGGGTTTGGCAGCGATGCGGGTGATGGCGGCAGCAAACTGTGAGCAGCGCCATCTATGTCTTCTGTACGAGGGGCTGGTCATGTCTGTTTTGGAGTATGCAATGGCAATCCTGACTCTCAGCCATAAGCAGATAGAAAGGATGGAAAGGATACAGAATGAAGCTATGCGCATTATTCTTGGATGTACAAGAGATACAGCATGCAGGGCGATGCGCTACCTTCTTGATTTTCCAACCATTGAAGAGAGAATGCAAGTTTGCAGGGCACGCGCCTACCTCAGAATTAACGCAAACACACAGCATCCACTGCATAGTGAAATTAGGAAGGTGAAGGGCAGCAGGTTAAAAAAGAGGACGGTCGTGGATGGGTCAAGCCGAAGACATTCTTCAACAGGTGTGTTCACTTGAGGACTTAGAACCTGGCGAGGAGTGGGTGCAAGTGCCAACAGACTTCTGCACATCCTTTTCAGTTTGCATCCAACTAGATAGAAAATGCAGACAAGAAAATCCGGCTGCTGTGGAGGCTGAAGTACAAGCGTTGATTTTCGAGAATTCGCTAGACGGTGACGCGGTCATCTACACAGATAGGTCGGTCGTCCGACATGTGAGAAGCTCATGGGCCTTTACAGCTCGGGCCGGAGGGAGAATTGTGAAGGAGGACTCTGGTGCTTTCACTGAAACCACAAGTAGCCTGACCATGGAAGTCATGGCAGTAAGTAAAGCAATAACATGGCTCGAGACACAGACATTCACTAGGGCTTGTTTCCTTAGCGACTCAATGAACATGATCAAGAGGATAGAGGAGGGGTCGATCCGAAGAGAATGGTTGCTGCCTCTGGAGCAGTCTCGGCTGGCAAAGATTAGTTTCATCTTCGTGCCAGGGCATGCGGGAGTACAAGGAAATGAGCGGGCTGACAAGCTCGCAGGTAGAGGCTACTGTGGAGGGCGGACGCGCCATGGACCAGGCTGACATTCTGAATGCTCTACGAGAAGTGAGACTTTTGCAAGAACCAAGTGATGACTGTGAATCTACAACAATGGCCAGACTGCGAGAGCAGCAAATTAAAAGAGGAGTGGCCAAACAAGAACACTACGCAGGAAGCCAAAGAAGATTGATAAACCAACACAGAACTGGCGTCGTTAGCCGCTACACGCTGCGGGATTTGCTGAGGAGGGGATCCGAGCACTTATGGACTGAATGGTCCGATGTGCAACGAGGATGATCTGTCGACTAACTAACTAACTAACCTATTACAGCAGATAAAAACTCTGTTCAGTGCCTATCCTATTCTAAAATTGCCTGATGTTTCAAAATACTTCGTGTTACAAACAGATGCTAGTTTACACGCTATTTCAGGTGTATTGTTTCAATTACATGAAGGAAAGTTACATCCAATCCTTTACTTCAGTAAAAAGTTATCAGAGACACAGAGGAATTATGCTATTACTGAACTTGAAGCATTAGCATTAATTGAAAGCATTCTTTCTGACAACAAACCTTTACAGATTTTCAAATCTGGTCATCCTAAGAATTCTAGAATTCATAGATGATCTTTACTCTTACAAGATTATGAATTCGATATATGTCACATCCCTGGAAAGGATAATAATCTTGCAGATATTCTCAGTCGTTTATAGGAAATAGAGAGACAAATCTATAGTCAATTATTCAGTTATTCAGTTACATATTTTATAAATGTTATTGTTTCTGTTCTTTCATATATTGTTAAGACATATTTGTTCAGAAAGCACCTAATTAGAGACCCAATGTTATGATAGTCTTCAACGAAGTTAGTTAAGACTTTGTGAATATATAGTTTAGATAAATGAATACATAGTTTGTGTATTTCTCATTATTGGCAGAGTCATCGTGTGTTGAGGATATGACTCGGACCATATATTTTACCTACACATTCGAGAGACTGCATACTTGGATCGTGTGATTCTTCAGTCGAACCATTATAAACATTAAGTATTGTGGTTATTGTGTTATTCAAAAAAAAATATTTCAGGAGTGCAAATACGGGACTTTCACGAACTTTCATGAACACTTAGCAGTGTATTTAACTGATATAATTTCTTTATAAAATGTATTTAGTGATTGAAATAATTAGAGGTAGTTAATTACAAATTAGTGAGTTAAAAGTTCGTAATATTATTTCAGTAATGTATTATGTTCGAATAAGTTATGTTAGTTTTCATTATCCCATTCTCAGTATTTCACCGCATAAATAGGTGTACAAAATTTTCCGCAATCGATAACTGCTCAAGTTATTGTAGTCGATAATGTTCCCACAAATATCTCCGGTGTAAGGGATTTCTAAAGTTCTCAATGGTGGAATCGCTAAGTGGACCCTACCCATGGATATTATGGAGCAACAAAAGATATGTATTATACAGGAACAACAGAAACGACCAACGGCAACTGATGGTGTACTTGAAAACCTCGTTATCACCCTCGTCCTTTAACTCATGGTATTACCTAGAGTGAGGATGCTTGGCTTGTCTTATGACAAGTAGGGACTAATATGTTTATTAGTTGGTCTGATCCTCCCATAGATCAGCCACACGACGTCCAACGTGGAGTTTGGACAGGTGGGCGTGCCCGTCTTGTATTAATTTTTTTAGGGTAGGTAAGGGGGTAGACCAGGAGCTATTCAGTGGTTGTAATATGGTCGAAAATGTTGTATCATATTAGTATATAGTATACATGTATAGACATATAGTAAGAAAAAAAATGATGACTCATTTTTTTTATCTGGGAGGGGGGCATAATGCCAAAACAAGGCACGCGCCACCAAACATAAAAAGTGTGGACAGAATAAGAGAGGGAATCCCATGGGAACAAAGTAGCGTCAGAGAACAGCAACGGGATACGCTGTGCAGAGACGAGACGAAGTGATTGGTTTTCCAGGAGTTCTATACGAGGAAGATCGGGACGATGTGGTTGTGAGGCAAGGATTGCGACGGTAACGGAGATTCATTCCAGAAAGGACCTAGACGATATGTGGAACAGGAACGAGTGAACAAGCGGAAGGAAAAGATAGCTGGGAATCAGAGACAGGGAATTCATTTTTGGGAACTAAATAAAAGATGTCTTTAAAATGGAGACCCGACCCTGTCTTAAGGGCACTCCATGTTCATTTTGAATAGTTTCGCCAAATGAAAGCGCATTATTAAAATGCCACATCTCAATCTCAAGATTCGCCGTCAGTTGTTTATTTCTGTTCGTCGCTGTTCAGACGACGTTTCCAGGTAATACCGTTTTGTTATTCGTTTGCCTGTTGAACGATTGTTATAACGAGTATGGCATTCTTCTTCTTATTCTTCTTCAGTATTCCGAGCCATTGAGGTTCTTTGCTGCAGATACAAGCCGTCTCGATTCGTCTCTCTGGTTGACCTTCTCTTGCCAGTCGCTGAGTCCAAGTGCCTGTAGGTCTGTATGTATGTATATTATCTCTCCGCCGTCTTCTTGGTCTACCTCGAGTTCTACGGTCATTTATTTCTTGAGTGTATGCGAGTTTTGTTTCCCTATTATCTTCCATTCTTTCTATATGCCCCAGCCATTGCAGTCTATTAGCCTTCATGATACCAGTGATTAGCGGGGACTTAAACAGATCATAAATGTCTTTGTTGCTTCTTCTTTTCCACTCTCCACTTTGTGTATCCCTAATGGGACCAAAGATGCGTCTTAAGACTTTGTTCTCAAAGGTTTGTAACAAGGCTTCGTCTCCTTTAGTTGTACTCCAGGTTTCAGAGCCATACAGCACAACTGGTCTAATCAGTGTTTTGTATATTGTGATCTTGGTGTTACGAGATAGCGCATTTGATTTTAGCAGATGTTGTAGTGCATAGTATATCTTATTTCCCGAGTTGATTATAGCTTGTATTTCTTCGCTTATTATGTTGGAGCAGTTGAAGATTGTACCCAGGTATTTGTATGTTTCCGTTCATTTAATGGTCATATTATCTAATTGTATATAGCCAGAGTTTTTAGCCATTCCATCTCTTGAAATTACCATATATTCTGTCTTATCTTGGTTGATAACCAGCCCCTATTGTTGAGATTTTTCCTTTAAATGAGTCAATATTTCCAATGTCTTTTGTTCATTTTCCCCTATAATATCTACATCATCTGCATAACCAGCAGTTTGGTTGTTCCTCCAATAGCACATTCCTCCTTTACCTTCCTTACAACTTTCTCTAGAGCCAGATTGAAAAGGAGCGGCGGTAGTGCATCACCCTGTTTCAAGCCAGATGTTAGTTGAAAAGCTGAGCGTAATCTTGCCAAGACATCAACAACAGCGGAAAATGCTGGTGCTGACAGCGATGTCCTGTAAATAGGATATACGAATTTTAAAAAATTTAAACAAATAAATAATTTTTTTTTTAAAAACAACTCATATTTACGGAGTAATTTTTATTTTATTTTTGACCTGCATTGTCCTCAGTTGACAATTACCATTTATGGTTGTGTTTTAGTGGAGTGCTATGTTAAAAGGGGAAGTATCTTAATATGTTAAAAGTTGGTTAGTGCAAGAGTTAATTGACTTCGTGTCACTTTCACTGTTGATTTACGAAGATGAGAATTTCATTGTTGTATTTTTTCGCGGAGTATGTGGAAATATCAGGAGACTTTATGTTTAGGTTAACTTGATATATATTATATTTGAGCTGAGATATCTCATGGATTTTATGAATAAGAAGAAGAAGGTTTAGAGATACAACCACGGATAGTGATATATATTTTGTTTGAGCATAAATAGCTCATGGATTCTGTGAAAAAGAAGAAAGGTTAGAGATATAATCAAGGACAGTGATATTATATTTGAGCTGAGATAGCTTAAGGTTTCTATGAAGAAGGAGAAAGATTAAAGATATAGTTACGGATAGTGTTGTGTGTATATATATATACAATATAACTGTCAACGTCCTAGATACCTAGGGGAATGAAACTTGGGTTCATACAGGCAACAACTCCGTTCTGATACTATCTGACATGATTTATTTACAGTAAGCTGGCGAAGAATGGTTTTCGCAGCCAGCTACGTGGCGAACATGATCATAGGAGTTCACAACAAATCCATCATACATAATCATTACAACAAACTCTATCATCTATCTATTTAGCGAGTAACACTCCTAAATACACTTGTGTTCAATCTATCAAGTTCCCCTTAAGTTAAGCCCTGTTGCTTGTTCGATGTCCAGTCGGCGTCTGCCCTCTAACGTGTCTCGGACACGGGCTGTAACTCTCCTCGAGCTTCTCGTGGAACAAGTCCTGGCACGCAGTCAGCGTGTCCACGGAGCTGTAGGCGAACTGACCTATGCTTCTCGAAGGCTCTAGATTGTTCGAGCATTCGAGTGTGTCTCCCTTGTATTGGGGTTATGTCCCTTCTCGAGTTCCCTTCTATCTTTATGTTCCCACCGACTCCATGTGAGACTCTGACAATAACCATAGTCTGGTTAGAATGAGGCAGCGAGGAGTGACGAGGGGATCTGGCCGACGCTCGACGCCTAGAGGAAAGGCGAGACGGACATATAATCAGATTGCTACTGGAACTATTAGTGTTGGAACTCTTCGCTGGTTGCTGAGGATGGGGACGGAGCGCTTATGGGAATGTCCCGAATGCTGTGATGTCGGTTCCTAGATCAATCAATCAATATATATATGAACGTCTCAGTTATTACTCGTTGTCATGGGTGTGACAGAGACAATAGATACATGCATACACAAAGGTGTCAAGGCGAAAATGCATGTACAACTAATATTATTTATTTAACGCATACATTCGCGTTAGCACATTGATTACATTCTAATACATGGTTCAATATAAATACAATCAATGGGTTTGCTCAAGAGGATAGAGATGGGGTGGATCCGAAGAGAGTGGTTGCTGTCTCTGGAGGGGTCTCGGCTGGCAAAGATTAGTTTCATCTTCGTGCCAGTGCATGCGGGAGTACAAGGAAATGAGCGGGCTGACAAGCTCACAGGTAAGGCTACTGTGGAGGGCGGACGCGCTATGGACCAGGCTGACATTCTGAATGCTCTACGAGAAGTAAGACTGTTGCGAGAACTAAGCGATGACTGTGATTCTACAACCATGTTCAGACTGCGAGAACAGCAAATTAAAAGAGGTGTTGCTAAACAAGAACACTACGCAGGAAGCCAAAGAAGATTGATTGCTTGCTTGCTTGTGTTCACTGGCTTGAGCTCCAACGCGAAGCCCTGTATGTCGGATGAAGGCATCATATTGTCCAACATCAGTGTGATGTCACACAGGACCTGAGGTTTGCGTGAGTATCCGTTGTCCCGTGTCTGGCTTATTGGTGTGCAGACTGGTGGTTCCTCGCCGTACAGGCAGATCACTCTCCGACTTCGGAGGAAGGAAGATTGATTAACCAACACAGAACTGGTGTCGTGAGCCGCTACACGCTGCGGGATTTGCTGAGGGGAACCGAGCACTTATGGACTGAATGGTTCGATGTGCAAGGAGGATGATCTGTCGACTAACTAACTAACTAACTAACTAACTAACTAACTAACTAACTAACTAACATATAAATACAATTAAATACTCAGCCACAAAAAGTCATTCATACTTTGGTAATGCAGTTCTGTCTCACACACAGCGCATCGGCAAATCACTGCCTCATTCGTTTAGCAGAGGCAAGCTTTCATGTTGGCAATCAGTATATTCGCTCGCCAAGCCAACATGCATCCTTCCTCTATCACGGTCCAGTCCAGTCTGATCTCTCTAGCCCTCAGTCCTGTGGTCACGTGGAGTGTGACCCCGTGTGGTCTGTAATAATCTAGGTATTCTGGCTGTCGTCCTGTCCTCACCCCGTCTGTTGCTGACTGGTTTTTCAGGTCATTCAGTGCAAGATTGTACTGTTGGCTCAGGGACCTTGTCCTGTCTATGTCTTTATGTCCTTATGTTCTGTCTGTAGCGGGATACTCTAGTCCCGTCTATGTCCTATCCATGGCATACTTATGTCCTGTCCTTGTCATATGTCCTCTTTCAACTCCCAGGACGCTGACAATGTATATATATATATATATATATATATATATATATATATATATATATATATATATATATATATATATATATATATATATATATATATATATATGGTCGCAGGTTTAGGACACACATCTGACCACAGAGAGTCCATCCCCTATGGTGAGCCAAAGCCCTGTTAGCCCATGACCTCGCGGTCATGGTTTCCCGGTCTGCACCACGTGGAGGTGGGGGGTTGACTTGAGTAGTCTGCGGGTCATCGGAAGGCTACTAATTTTCACTTTTCACCCCTGCTGGGAGAGGTT
The DNA here is from genome assembly GCA_014155875.1 of Cepaea nemoralis. Classification (NCBI taxonomy): domain Eukaryota; kingdom Metazoa; phylum Mollusca; class Gastropoda; order Stylommatophora; family Helicidae; genus Cepaea; species Cepaea nemoralis. The sequence continues at coordinate 541,696 of JACEFZ010001699.1, forward strand.
AGCCGATCCAAACCCTCCTGGCTGCAGGGTCAGACGCATTCCACACCTTGCAGACCATATATATATATATAATATATATATGTTAAGAATAAACAGTGGGAGAGTGCCGCTTGTGGGCTTCATGTATTCTTCTTCTTCTTTCGTTCGCTTGAAATATGTCTATAACTGCAATGCTGTCTCTTGTATGAATTGAACTGTCTTTTTCAGTTCACACGGCGGTCCATAGAGTTTATCTTCCACTGTCGTCGCTCTAGGCCAGAAGGTTTGCCTAGATATGTTATATTTTGGGCAGTCTTGGAGTATGTGCTCTGCTGTCTGCGACGCCAATCCACATGTGCACATGGCTGTTTCACCAATCTTGAATTTTGTATGCATGTGGTTGCGTAATCTATGGTGCCCTGTTCTGAGGCGCAGAATAATTACTTGTTATGGTCTATCCATAACGTGGTAGTCATCTTGAGCAGGTTTTGGTGGCTTTCTGACTGATTTGATCATTCTTTTCTTTTGGTGATATGTAACGGGCACATCAGACTGTTCTTCTTTGGCTCCTTCCTTAGCCAATTGATCAGCTCTGTCATTTCCGGGTACTCCACAGTGGGATGGTATCCACTGTATGGTGACCTTATGTTGACTGCTAAGTTCAGAAAGTAGTGTCCTTAGTACTGGCAATTTCCCAGACAGGAGCGCCTCGAGTATTGATTTCGCATCTGTCAATAGCACCACAGGTTGTGTACCATTGCTGGTATTTAGTAATTTCTCTGTTGCTATCTTGATTGCCTCAATTTCAGCATCGTAGTTATGGCAGTACTTTTCTGTCGGTACTCTAGCTGTGTCCCTAGTACTATTTGGGTATTCTGTGTACACTCTCTACCAACGGAAAGTAGTTTTTAGATGTGGCAGTTGGACTTCGGAACCAACAACAATATATCCTGGCCTACCACAGGGATCACCATTATCTCCGGTACTGTTCAACGCCTACACAGTGAGAATCACCAGTGAGCAGATCACTGGACCTGGCAGGACATTGTCGTATGCCGATGATGTTTTAGTGTATCGTCAGGGTAAGGATAGAGAGGAGGTTGCTGTGGAACTACAAACCGAACTCAATCGCATAAGTACTTGGTGTGATGAAGCTGGGGCAATGGTCAACCCAACAAAGGCAACAGTGACTTGGTTCTCGTTGAATAATCGTATTGTCAACAATCCAACACCAACTGTAATGCTGTGTTCAGAGACGGTGGAAAGAACGCAGGCAATGAATTACCTGGGGATACGGTTTGATCGAAGCCTTGCTTATAATGTGCACATAGACCAGGTGATAACAAAGGCCAAGCGGGGTTTGGCAGCGATGCGGGTGATGGCGGCAGCAAACTGTGAGCAGCGCCATCTATGTCTTCTGTACGAGGGGCTGGTCATGTCTGTTTTGGAGTATGCAATGGCAATCCTGACTCTCAGCCATAAGCAGATAGAAAGGATGGAAAGGATACAGAATGAAGCTATGCGCATTATTCTTGGATGTACAAGAGATACAGCATGCAGGGCGATGCGCTACCTTCTTGATTTTCCAACCATTGAAGAGAGAATACAAGTTTGCAGGGCACGCGCCTACCTCAGAATTTACGCAAACACACAACATCCACTGCATAGTGAAATTAGGAAGGTGAAGGGCAGCAGGTTAAAAAGAGGACGGTCGTGGATGGGTCAAGCCGAAGACATTCTTCAACAGGTGTGTTCACTTGAGGACTTAGAACCTGGCGAGGAGTGGGTGCAAGTGCCAACAGACTTCTGCACATCCTTTTCAGTTTGCATCCAACTAGATAGAAAATGCAGACAAGAAAATCCGGCTGCTGTGGAGGCTGAAGTACAAGCGTTGATTTTCGAGAATTCGCTAGACGGTGACGCGGTCATCTACACAGATGGGTCGGTCGTCCGACATGTGAGAAGCTCATGGGCCTTTACAGCTCGGGCCGGAGGGAGAATTGTGAAGGAGGACTCTGGTGCTTTCACTGAAACCACAAGTAGCCTGACCATGGAAGTCATGGCAGTAAGTAAAGCAATAACATGGCTCGAGACACAGACATTCACTAGGGCTTGTTTCCTTAGCGACTCAATGAACATGATCAAGAAGATAGAGGAGGGGTCGATCCGAAGAGAATGGTTGCTGCCTCTGAAGCGGTCTCGGCTGGCAAAGATTAGTTTCATCTTCGTGCCAGGTCATGCGGGAGTACAAGGAAATGAGCGGGCTGACAAGCTCGCAGGTGAGGCTACTGTGGAGGGCGGACGCGCCATGGACCAGGCTGACATTCTGAATGCTCTACGAGAAGTGAGACTTTTGCGAGAACCAAGTGATGACTGTGAATCTACAACAATGGCCAGACTGCGGGAGCAGCAAATTAAAAGAGGGGTGGCCAAACAAGAACACTACGCAGGAAGCCAAAGAAGATTGATAAAGCAACACAGAACTGGCGTCGTTAGCCGCTACACGCTGCGGGATTTGCTGAGGAGGGGATCCGAGCACTTATGGACTGAATGGTTCGATGTGCAACGAGGATGATCTGTCGACTAACTAACTAACTAACTAACTAACATCTGTGTACACTCCCGTTCCTCCATTTCGAACAGCATTTTGTGCTGACCCATCTGTGTAGACTCGGATCCATCTGTGTAGACTCAGGTCTTGTGGGTATTCTTCATCAAGGAAGCTGAGAGTGGCTGTTCTGCGCTGCACACTGTTCTGTTCTTCCTTGTCAAATATTCCTCTCACTTTTGTCTGGATTTGTAATGATAGTCTATGCTCATCTTTCCATGGAGTTGGCTCTGGAATAGTTGTTAGAGGAATACCAACTGTGGGCAGATCGGTGGTTTCTCTGCAGAGTCGTTTGGCCTGGTGGATAAAACTATTTCTTTTCAACCGCCCCATAGCTAGGTTTTCAAATCTGTTCTTCATAGGGTGGCCTGGCAAGCTGAGGAACTTTTCTGCTTGTATTAGCGTTTTCGTATCTCTGCGCTCACTCAGTGCTTGTGTCCTCCCCATCTTCTCTATTTCCACTATAGGGGTTGATCTCATCCCTCCTGTGGTGACTCTAAGTGCTTGATTTTGCATTTTGTCCAGCTCTTGTAGTGTGGTTTTTGATGCCGAACACCACACCGCAGTTGACCCGTATTCCAGGTGTGGTCGTATGCTCTGTTGATAAACTTTGCTAAGTATTTTCCCACTGGCTCCCTATGTGGTTCCACTTAGCTTTCTCAGGATGGCTATTTTCCTTCTGGCTTTTGCTACTGCTTTGTTGATGTGCTTTCTCCATGTCAGCCTGCCATCAAATGTTACTCCAAGGTATGTTGGTTCTTTATCTTCTCTTGGGGGTGTTCCATTTATCTGGATGGTCCCTGCCTTTTGTTTTGGAGAGAGGGTAAATAGGGTGGTGCTGCACTTGTCAGTGTTTATGCTGACACACCATCTATTTGCCCAAGCAACAAATGTGTCTACAGCTCTTTGTAGTAATCTGGTGGACACTGATGCATGTTCATTTGTGCTCCATAGAACCAGGTCATCGGCGTACATTGCCGCTTTAATTCCATGCGGTAGATTAGCAACGAGATCATTGATAAAGATTAGAAAAAGTGTGGGGGACAAGACTCCGCCCTGGGGAACACCATGACGCAGTAGTACTTTCTTGCTCTTTAGTCCGTCTACCTGTACTCGGGCTCTTCTGTTGTGCAAGTATGCTTTCACCCATTTGTACATTCTTCCATTGACTTTGCAGTTTCTCAGTTTATTCATCAGACCTTCTTTCCAGACTTTGTCAAAGGCTTTCTTCAAATCTATCCATGACGCAAGCACGAGCTTCTTCTCTTGGAATGCATCCTCAATTTCTTGAGAGAGGTAGGTTGTCTGATCTTCCGTAGAGTAGCACTGCCTAAAGCCAGCCTGCTGTGGCACAGGGATGTTTTTACTTTCAATGTACCACTGCAGTCTGTGATTGATAATGCGCTCCAGTGTTTTGCAGAGACAGCTGGTGAGGCTAATTGGTCTGTAGCTAGAGGCAATGGAACTATCTTTCCCTGATTCTAGGAGGGGTATCATGATTGCTTCTCTCCAGGCTTATGGAACACTGCCTAACGTCCAACTATTATTGAAGATCTGCAACAGCTTTGCTTTGGCCTCTGTTCCTAGGTTCCTGATAATTTCATTGGAGATACCATCAGCTCCTGGTGACTTTCTCATTTTCAGTTTTGATATGGCTAGCTCCAGTTCGCTGATTGTGATGGGTGCCTCCAGAACCTCATGTACTATTTCCTTCTGTCCTGTATGTTGCCGTTTCTCTTGAATCTCTTGTTGTTTCTGTCATGAAATGCAGCCTTTAGAGCCCAGAACAATTTTCGGTTCACTTTTGAAAGACTGCTTTCTCTATAAGCATGTAAACGACCACTGAACCGTAAAGCAAGTGGGCTCACAATGGCTCTAAAAGCAAATAAAACCGCCCAGACATGACGCAAACAACCTGGTTTATCACCAGAATTGGAAACTAGTCTACCCCAGAACCTAATTGCTCCTTTGGCATGACACATGATAAGCAGGGCTAGGAAATCGCTCAACCGTTAAGGCTGACCACCTTGTGAAACAGACCAGAGACCCAAGGTGTGAAACCACTATTTGATAAGGTTCCCAGGGGGGAAACTGTCAGACTGACAGGGGCCTCTCAGCCACACACAGTATGAAAGGCAAGCTAAACAGAGACTGCCCACTGCTCAAGTGTGAAGGCCAACCATTCAGAAATTAGGTGTTGGGTGTCTGGCAGAGGCAATTAACACTGGGCCTGTGGACTTTGTACCAGACAGAGGGGAGCAAGGTGTGAAGGCCAGTTCAGGAAGCATTTATGACTGGACATGCAGAGAGATAATGTGTCTGCCCTGTAGGAATGTGTGAAACAGATCTGATAAAGCAATTAGAACAGTACTGAAGGAATGTTAATTGCTTTGGGATACTAGTTAAATAGGCTGTTAGCTCTGGTCATGTTAGAAATGAAAAAATCTCTGAACAGGTAGGCAACCAGCTCGTTTTGTAGTCATATGTAATATTCTGATATTGCTAGATTTCACTAGGACAGTTATTTCTTAGTAACTAGTCAAGTCTTTTAGATGTATGTACTGATTTTCAGTCTCTATCTGACCTAGGTTATGTCAAGAAATATCATCGTCTGTGTATACTTGTATGTGTCTTGGTAGAGGCTTGTCATTTCTTTGTACACTATTCTAGTTGCCTGTTGGTGTGTGCATTTGTTGTACAGAATATAGTCAACTGACTATTTCTTTAATTCTTACCACAGCAGTAACTAAGTGGTGACTAAACCGGGCAGATCAGCAGTATGGCTGGTCTGTTTGGTCACTTCAATTAGACTTGTTGTATATCTCATTTTGTAGGTATACAACATTATTACTCATTAATAATGCCATATGCTATGATGTTGAGTATCAATATATGTCCATCTTGAAGTAATATATTGTATGTATATCGGAGGTTGATATAGTTGAATTGTCATATGCATAATTTTTGTTATACTTTGGACATGCACTTGACAAACATTTATTTAGTCTGTAACGTATATGGAAACTATGTTTCCCAGTTGTTGTAGATAAGGATATTACTTACATTTTTGCATTATACAATGTAGGTAAAGAATAGCCTTATATGCCATTTTGTATTCGCATATCTTAGGTTTATTTGATGTGATTTGTTATATGGTAACTCACTAAGAATAAATTGGTGTTATGCTACTGTGCGCGCATTGGCACCTCGCCTATTGGTCACATTGGTAGCAGAGGTGTAATGGTACAGACATTACCCACAACTGGTATAGGGTATATGGTGCTTAGCCCTTTCAGGAACATTGGACGGAGCGGTGGTACGACACAGAATTTCTGTATTAGCGACATGGACATGGGGCGGCAGAAATGTAATCATTACAGGCGAGTGAGACAATTGAAAAGCCCGTTCCCGACTAAGACAGTAGGAGAGATATGGAGGGAGAAGGAGGATGGTGAACGCAGTAGAGCTGGAAGGTAAAGTTGACCAGACTGGTCATCGTATATGTGTGTGCTAGGATATGTTTTACTTAGGATTGCACTGATGTAGAACTAGATATAACACATTCTTGACTTTCTTTCAAGCTCTCAGAAGGAGCACCTATGTTATAGATCTCAAGAACGAGTGACGACTAGGTAGTGCCAGGACTGGCTGAGTCAGAATACCGGCAAGCTGTTTTTGTGTCTACTGGAGAGTGGGGATCTGGACCATAGATCCAGATAGTTCAAGTAACAAAGTTATGTAATGTTTGTCATCACTAACATGTTACATGATTTCATCATCATCATATTAAAACCATCAGATGTCTAATTTTATTATTAGTAAATAAATGTTGTAGTATTGTAACTCATAGTTCTGTCATTATATTTTTTTTTCAATTGTGCATACGTGTTGATGTGTACATTGGTGGGGGTTCACTTAGACATCAAGGAAGGGAGCAGTCAGGGAGAAAAACCTGTACTGGGATAGTTGTCAGTACACTTTAATTCAGACTTAAAAATCTATCCTAGCTAACCTTCTCTTTCCCATTCCGTGGCGAATATTCAGCACAGTTCATTTCAATTTTGTAACGAGCCACTTGGAGCTGTACGTTGGATATTCATGGGCTTAATCTGTAGCTCAGCCATATAGATTTTGTCCCTAGTCAGTTTCTGACTATTTGGGGTTGCTTGCCAGTAACTAATACTTTCATCTAGCCGGTTGGGCACCCCGACTTCTGACAGATTGGGCTTCTCGTCCGGTATTTGAATTCGGACTTCTCGCTTTCAATAGACTCCGGTACTATACCCTAGACATACGATGTTTAAAAAGTTAACTCTTGTAATCTTCAGTCATCACAATAGACTATCATCAAATGTAGCTAATTTTAGTTGAGGAAGTTACAGAGTATAGATATAACTTTTCAAAAGTTTATAACAGATAAGAACTTATGTGAAAACTACCATCATCTATCATTTATTGATAATTGCTTTAATTATTATCAATTAGTGTTACCATTCATCATTTAATGATAAGTGAACACTTTAATCATATTTACATTGATGTGTTTGATGATTTAACTGCTTGACTGATTTGCATTTTATGCTAATATATGCCATGTTCATTGTGACATGTATGCAGTGCATTTTAATGTTTACTTAGGTAAATATTACTATTTATTACTGTGTAATATATCTCTCACACTTACTTCACTGCGATTCGCCAGAAACTACTTGAATATTACTTTCAGTTGTCTTTCACTGCTGAGGCTAAACTCTACACATTGGTTTAGGTTCTGCTGTCATTGGTTCACTCTTGTCTTTCTAGCTTAGCTCTGAATTTGATGGATACATAGGAGCTTACCTGAATATAGCCATTAGCAAATATGGACTCACCTTCCCAGGATCTAGATTATCTGAAGGCGCGCACAGATTACTTAGAGTCCACGAGAAGGTTAGGCATAATAGAGGGCTTAACACGAGAACAATTAGAAATATACATCAGAGACGAGATGAAAGAGTGGGACATGGCGGAGGAACAGATGACTAAAACAATTGATGAGTTATTTGAAGCAAAAGAGCGTAGCAAAACTGAAGAAGCAGAGATTAATAAACAGCATATGGAAGTAGTCAATGCAGAGAAGCTAACCTTTCTAGCGGAACATAAGGTAGGAGATACGGATGCTCACCCAACCAGGAAGGAAGGGACATCTTTGCCACCCACCGCGGAATCAGAGTTAGTGGACTGGGAACTACAGGTTCTCATTCGACCCAGTCCTAAACGGAAAAGAGGGAAGTAAAACGTGCCAAAGGCACTTCAAACAGTCACAAACGTGATAACTGTTTGCACCACGGCAGTAGTCGTTTGTTAGTAGAGGACCTTCAGGAAAACCACTTGACTGCTACGAGAAATGAATCTCGAGAGAAAGAGGAACTGAAGACAACCTTTAATGAGGTCGCAGGCAGAGACCTAGCCGATTCTCACATTCCCTTCGGTTCAGAGAATCACGAAGTGGCATTACATCTGACTGAAATAGGGAGGAAGGAAGAAACGGAATCCCAGGTGAATTTCATTACTGCAACGCGGGAAGAATCACTAATTATCAGTTCAGATAATTTACCTATTAACAGTTACCCAGAGGACAACTGTTTGCACTACGGTTTGCCAGTACATGACTCCCAGGAATATCATTTTACTTCAACAAGGGGTGAAACTCAAGAGGAAGATGACCTGAGGAACATTGTTTAAAGAGGTCGGAGATGGAGAGGTAACCGACACTTGTATTTCCTTTAACTTAGGCGAGGAAGAAGTGGGATTAAATTTGACTGATAGAGGGAAGAAGGACGACCCGGAACTCTTTGCGATCTTTGAGGCTGCAGCTCAGGAAAAGACACTCGTTATCAGTTCAAATCATTTACCTATTGTGATGGATTGCTTAGACACAAGCCCACCACAGGATTTACCTCAACTGGACTTAGCCCATGAAAGCAGGGCAAGAGAGGAACATCCAGACAAGGAAACATTTCCAATTGTTATCGCGAAGTATACCAGTTCGGAGACTCAGGAAACACAGGGAATTGTTAGGAGCCAGAATATGGATTCTGATTTTGTGCAGACAACAGTGTCTGTAGTTACTAGCAAAGAAAACTCTTCACACAAGATGGAGGTAGAACCTGTTAGCATCGCAATAGCTGAACTAATCAGGGAATTCCAGTGACAGGGACCTGAAGTAACAGAAGTCAAGAGTGGTTTGGAACCAACACTCTTAGGACTCAATCTACCCTTCAGTCAGATCGATTTGATAGGAGTAGATCAGCTATTTGTGGATACTTTATTCAAAAGTAACTCCACTTTATCGCCCTTGAATAACTATGTTATCTCTCAAGGCAGGACAACTTGGCACAATAAATTTCCAATTTCTAGCACGGTTTTTACAAGAAACTCTAATGCAGAGAAACTCCACCCGTTAACTGATTATCAGGGGAAGAAACCGCGACACCGAGGAGGGAAGATTGTTACGCCCGACTTTGAAGGAGGAAAGCGCAAGTTGAATTTATATCATGGGACCATGATGTGTAACATTATTCCTTTCGAAAGGAAGTTATTGATTGATCAGTTAAGGATCTATAAAGGATGGAGGAAAATCACGGAGACAAGCTTTGCTGTGGCCAACTTATGCGAGACTTCACTACGGGTACATCCTCGGCTGAAAGGATTAAATCACGTGAGCGAGTGGTGTAAAACAATTGCACAGAAGCGTAGACGAATCCCGTTGATTGTGATGCTTTCACCCATTTGTACATTCTTCCATTGACTTTGCAGTTTCTCAGTTTATTCATCAGACCTTCTTTCCAGACTTTGTCAAAGGCTTTCTTCAAATCTATCCATGACGCAAGCACGAGCTTCTTCTCTTGGAATGCATCCTCAATTTCTTGAGAGAGGTAGGTTGTCTGATCTTCCGTAGAGTAGCACTGCCTAAAGCCAGCCTGCTGTGGCACAGGGATGTTTTTACTTTCAATGTACCACTGCAGTCTGTGATTGATAATGCGCTCCAGTGTTTTGCAGAGACAGCTGGTGAGGCTAATTGGTCTGTAGCTAGAGGCAATGGAACTATCTTTCCCTGATTCTAGGAGGGGTATCATGATTGCTTCTCTCCAGGCTTATGGAACACTGCCTAACGTCCAACTATTATTGAAGATCTGCAACAGCTTTGCTTTGGCCTCTGTTCCTAGGTTCCTGATAATTTCATTGGAGATACCATCAGCTCCTGGTGACTTTCTCATTTTCAGTTTTGATATGGCTAGCTCCAGTTCGCTGATTGTGATGGGTGCCTCCAGAACCTCATGTACTATTTCCTTCTGTCCTGTATGTTGCCGTTTCTCTTGAATCTCTTGTTGTTTCTGTCATGAAATGCAGCCTTTAGAGCCCAGAACAATTTTCGGTTCACTTTTGAAAGACTGCTTTCTCTATAAGCATGTAAACGACCACTGAACCGTAAAGCAAGTGGGCTCACAATGGCTCTAAAAGCAAATAAAACCGCCCAGACATGACGCAAACAACCTGGTTTATCACCAGAATTGGAAACTAGTCTACCCCAGAGCCTAATTGCTCCTTTGACATGACACATGATAAGCAGGGCTAGGAAATCGCTCAACCGTTAAGGCTGACCACCTTGTGAAACAGACCAGAGACCCAAGGTGTGAAACCACTATTTGATAAGGTTCCCAGGGGGGAAACTGTCAGACTGACAGGGGCCTCTCAGCCACACACAGTATGAAAGGCAAGCTAAACAGAGACTGCCCACTGCTCAAGTGTGAAGGCCAACCATTCAGAAATTAGGTGTTGGGTGTCTGGCAGAGGCAATTAACACTGGGCCTGTGGACTTTGTACCAGACAGAGGGGAGCAAGGTGTGAAGGCCAGTTCAGGAAGCATTTATGACTGGACATGCAGAGAGATAATGTGTCTGCCCTGTAGGAATGTGTGAAACAGATCTGATAAAGCAATTAGAACAGTACTGAAGGAATGTTAATTGCTTTGGGATACTAGTTAAATAGGCTGTTAGCTCTGGTCATGTTAGAAATGAAAAAATCTCTGAACAGGTAGGCAACCAGCTCGTTTTGTAGTCATATGTAATATTCTGATATTGCTAGATTTCACTAGGACAGTTATTTCTTAGTAACTAGTCAAGTCTTTTAGATGTATGTACTGATTTTCAGTCTCTATCTGACCTAGGTTATGTCAAGAAATATCATCGTCTGTGTATACTTGTATGTGTCTTGGTAGAGGCTTGTCATTTCTTTGTACACTATTCTAGTTGCCTGTTGGTGTGTGCATTTGTTGTACAGAATATAGTCAACTGACTATTTCTTTAATTCTTACCACAGCAGTAACTAAGTGGTGACTAAACCGGGCAGATCAGCAGTATGGCTGGTCTGTTTGGTCACTTCAATTAGACTTGTTGTATATCTCATTTTGTAGGTATACAACATTATTACTCATTAATAATGCCATATGCTATGATGTTGAGTATCAATATATGTCCATCTTGAAGTAATATATTGTATGTACATGGAGGTTGATATAGTTGAATTGTCATATGCATAATTTTTGTTATACTTTGGACATGCACTTGACAAACATTTATTTAGTCTGTAACGTATATGGAAACTATGTTTCCCAGTTGGTTGTAGATAAGGATATTACTTACATTTTTTGCATTATACAATGTAGGTACAGAATAGCCTTATATGCCATTTTGTATTCGCATATCTTAGGTTTATTTGATGTGATTTGTTATATGGTAACTCACTAAGAATAAATTGGTGTTATGCTACTGTGCGCGCATTGGCACCTCGCCTATTGGTCACATTGGTAGCAGAGGTGTAATGGTACAGACATTACCCACAACTGGTATAGGGTATATGGTGCTTAGCCCTTTCAGGAACATTGGACGGAGCGGTGGTACGACACAGAATTTCTGTATTAGCGACATGGACATGGGGCGGCAGAAATGTAATCATTACAGGCGTGTGAGACAATTGAAAAGCCCGTTCCCGACTAAGACAGTAGGAGAGATATGGAGGGAGAAGGAGGATGGTGAACGCAGTAGAGCTGGAAGATAAACTTGGACCAGACTGGTCATTGTATATGTGTGTGCTAGGATATGTTTTACTTAGGATTGCACTGATGTAGAACTAGATATAACACATTATTGACTTTCTTTCAAGCTCTCACAAGGAGCACCTATGTTATAGATCTCAAGAACGAGTGACGACTAGGTAGTGCCAGGACTGGCTGAGTCAGAATACCGGCAAGCTGTTTTTTGTGTCTACTGGAGTGTGGGGATCTGGACCATAGATCCAGATAGTTCAAGTAACAAAGTTATGTAATGTTTGTCATCACTAACATGTTACATGATTTCATCATCATCATATTAAAACCATCAGATGTCTAATTTTATTATTAGTAAATAAATGTTGTAGTATTGTAACTCATAGTTCTGTCATTATATTTTTTTTTCAATTGTGCATACGTGTTGTTGTGTACGTTGGTGGGGGTTCACTTAGACACCAAGGAAGGGAGCAGTCAGGGAGAAAAACCTGTACTGGGATAGTTGTCAGTACACTTTAATTCAGACTTAAAAATCTATCCTAGCTAACCTTCTCTTTCCCATTCCGTGGCGAATATTCAGCACAGTTCATTTCAATTTTGTAACGAGCCACTTGGAGCTGTACGTTGGATATTCATGGGCTTAATCTGTAGTTCAGCCATATAGATTTTGTCCCTAGTCAGTTTCTGACTATTTGGGGTTGCTCGCCAGTAACTAATACTTTCATCTAGCCGGTGGGCACCCCGACTTCTGACAGATTGGGCTTCTCGTCCGGTATTTGAATTCGGACTTCTCGCTTTCAATAGACTCCGGTACTATACCCTAGACATACGATGTTTAAAAGTTAACTCTTGTAATCTTCAGTCATCACAATAGACTATCATCAAATGTAGCTAATTTTAGTTGAGGAAGTTACAGAGTATAGATATAACTTTTCAAAAGTTTATAACAGATAAGAACTTATGTGAAAACTACCATCATCTATCATTTATTGATAATTGCTTTAATTATTATCAATTAGTGTTACCATTCATCATTTAATGATAAGTGAACACTTTAATCATATTTACATTGATGTGTTTGATGATTTAACTGCTTGACTGATTTGCATTTTATGCTAATATATGCCATGTTCATTTTGACATGTATGCAGTGCATTTTAATGTTTACTTAGGTAAAATTTCTATTTATTACTGTGTAGTATATCTCTCACACTTACTTCACTGCGGTCGCCAGAAACTACTTGAATATTACTTTCAGTTGTCTTTCACTGCTGAGGCTAAACTCTACACATTGGTTTAGGTTCTGCTGTCATTGGTTCACTCTTGTCTTTCTAGCTTAGCTCTGAATTTGATAGATACATAAGAGCTTACCTGAATATAGCCATTAGCAAATATGGACTCACCTTCCCAGGATCTAGATTATCTGAAGGCGCGCACAGATTACTTAGAGTCCACGAGAAGGTTAGGCATAATAGAGGGCTTAACAGGAGAACAATTAGAAATATACATCAGAGACGAGATGAAAGAGTGGGACATGGCGGAGGAACAGATGACTAAAACAATTGATGAGTTATTTGAAGCAAAAGAGCGTAGCAAAACTGAAGAAGCAGAGATTAATAAACAGCATATGGAAGTAGTCAATGCAGAGAAGCTAACCTTTCTAGCGGAACATAAGGTAGGAGATACGGATGCTCACCCAACCAGGAAGGAAGGGACATCTTTGCCACCCACCGCGGAATCAGAGTTAGTGGACCGGGAACTACAGGTTCTCATTCGACCCAGTCCTAAACGGAAAAGAGGGAAGTAAAAACGTGCCAAGGCACTTCAAACAGTCACAAACGTGATAACTGTTTGCACCACGGCAATAGTCGTTTGTAAGTAGAGGACCTTCAGGAAAACCACTTGACTGCTACGAGAAATGAATCTCGAGAGAAAGAGGAACTGAAGACAACCTTTAATGAGGTCGCAGGCAGAGACCTAGCCGATTCTCACATTCCCTTCGGTTCAGAGAATCACGAAGTGGCATTACATCTGACTGAAATAGGGAGGAAGGAAGAAACGGAATCCCAGGTGAATTTCATTACTGCAACGCGGGAAGAATCACTAATTATCAGTTCAGATAATTTACCTATTAACAGTTACCCAGAGGACAACTGTTTGCACTACGGTTTGCCAGTACATGACTCCCAGGAATCTCATTTTACTTCAACGAGGGGTGAAACTCAAGAGGAAGATGACCTGAGGACATTGTTTAAAGAGGTCGGAGATGGAGAGGTAACCGACACTTGTATTTCCTTTAGCTTAGGCGAGGAAGAAGTGGGATTAAATTTGACTGATAGAGGAAAGAAGGACGACCCGGAACTCTTTATGATCTTTGAGGCTGCAGCTCAGGAAAAGACTCTAGATATCAGTTCAAATCATTTACCTATTGTGATGGATTGCTTAGACACAAGCCCACCACAGGATTTACCTCAACTGGACTTAGCCCATGAAAGCAGGGCAAGAGAGGAACATCCAGACAAGGAAACATTTCCAATTGTTATCGCGAAGTATACCAGTTCGGAGACTCAGGAAACACAGGGAATTGTTAGGAGCCAGAATATGGATTCTGATTTTGTGCAGACAACATTGTCTGTAGTTACTAGCAAAGAAAACTCTTCACACAAGATGGAGGTAGAAACTGCTAGCATCGCAATAGCTGAACTAATCAGGGAATTCCAGCGACAGGGACCTGAAGTAACAGAAGTCAAGAGGGGTTTGGAATCAACACTCTTAGGACTAAATCTACCCTTCAGTCAGGTCGATTTGATAGGAGTAGATCAGCTATTTGTGGATACTTTATTCAAAAGTAACTCCACTTTATCGCCCTTGAATAACTATGTTATCTCTCAAGGCAGGACAACTTGGCACAATAAATTTCCAATTTCTAGCACGGTTTTTACAAGAAACTCTAATGCAGAGAAACTCAGCCCGTTAACTGATTATCAGGGGAAGAAACCGCGACACCGAGGAGGGAAGATTGTTACGCCCGACTTTGAAGGAGGAAAGCGCCAGTTGAATTTATATCATGGGACCATGATGTGTAACATTATTCCTTTCGAAAGGAAGTTATTGATGGATCAGTTAAGGATCTATAAAGGATGAAGGAAAATCACGGAGACAAGCTTTGCTGTGGCCAACTTATGCGAGACTTCACTACGGGTACATCCTCGGCTGAAAGGATTAAATCACGTGAGTGAGTGGTGTAAAACAATTGCCCAGAGGCGTAGACGAATCCCGTTGATTGTGATCTTTCCCAGAGGGGTAAAATTACAACCTCCTGACAATTACCGGATCGTACCAAGCTATTGCATGGAATCCCGGCCGAAGACCAGGTACAAGGACCCATCCAGAGTATCCTTGGATTATGGAAATGGGACGTCTTTAAGCAGATGCAGGACAACCCACTGCCATAAGGAATATTTGAAACCTTTAGGCAGATACAGAACGGAGAGTGCTTAGGCATTATTCTGGGATGTACGGCGTGCTTTGACAAAAGATTTCTGGCAGAAACTTTTTTTAAGGGGGAAGCTCTGTCATGAAATGCAGCCTTTACAGCCCAGAACAATTTTCGGTTCACGTTTGAAAGACTACTTTCTCTATAAGCATGTAAAAGACGACTGATTCGTGAAGCAAGTGGGCTCACAATGGCTCTAAAAGCAAATAAAACCGCCCAGGCATGACGCAAACAACCTGGTTTATCACCAGAATTGGAAACTAGTCTACCCCAGAGCCTAATTGCTCCTTTGACATGACACATGATAAGCAGGGCTAGGAAATCGCTCAACCGTTAAGGCTGACCACCTTGTGAAACAGACCAGAGACCCAAGGTGTGAAACCACTATTTGATAAGGTTCCCAGGGGGGAAACTGTCAGACTGACAGGGGCCTCTCAGCCACACACAGTATGAAAGGCAAGCTAAACAGAGACTGCCAACTGCCCAAGTGTGAAGGCCAACCATTCAGAAATTAGGTGTTGGGTGTCTGGCAGAGGCAATTAACACTGGGCCTGTGGACTTTGTACCAGACAGAGGGGAGCAAGGTGTGAAGGCCAGTTCAGGAAGAATTTATGACTGGACATGCAGGGAGATAATGTGTCTGCCCTGTAGGAATGTGTGAAACAGATCTGATAAAGCAATTAGAACAGTACTGAAGGAATGTTAATTGCTTTGGGATACTAGTTAAATAGGCTGTTAGCTCTGGTCATGTTAGAAATGAAAATATCTCTGAACAGGTAGGCAACCAGCTCGTTTTGTAGTCATATGTAATATTCTGATATTGCTTGATTTCACTAGGACGGTTATTTCTTAGTAACTAGTCAAGTCTTTTAGATGTATGTACTGATTTTCAGTCTCTATCTGACCTAGGTTATGTCAAGAAATATCATCGTCTGTGTATACTTGTATGTGTCTTGGTAGAGGCTTGTCATTTCTTTGTACACTATTCTAGTTGCCTGTTGGTGTGTGCATTTGTTGTACAGAATATAGTCAACTGACTATTTCTTTAATTCTTACCACAGCAGTAACTAAGTGGTGACTAAACCGGGCAGATCAGCAGTATGGCTGGTCTGTTTGGTCACTTCAATTAGACTTGTTGTATATCTCATTTTGTAGGTATACAATATTATTACTCATTAATAATGCCTTATGCTATGATGTTGAGTATCAATATATGTCCATCTTGAAGTAATATATTGTATGTATATCGGAGGTTGAATTGTGGAATTGTCATATGCATAATTTTTGTTATACTTTGGAAATGCACTTGACAAACATTTATTTAGTCTGTAACGTATATGGAAACTATGTTTCCCAGTTGTTGTAGATACGGATATTACTTACATTTTTGCATTATACAATGTAGGTAAAGAATAGCCTTATATGCCATTTTGTATTCGCATATCTTAAGTTTATTTGATGTGATTTGTTATATGGTAACTCACTAAGAATAAATTGGTGTTATGCTACTGTGCGCGCATTGGCACCTCGCCTATTGGTCACATTGGTAGCAGAGGTGTAATGGTACAGACATTACCCACAACTGGTATAGGGTATATGGTGCTTAGCCCTTTCAGGAACTTTGGACGGAGCGGCGGTACGACACAGAATGTCTGTATTAGCAACATGGACATGGGGCGGCAGAAATGTAATCATTACAGGCGTGTGAGACAATTGAAAAGCCCGTTCCCGACTAAGACAGTAGGAGAGATATGGAGGGAGAAGGAGGATGGTGAACGCAGTAGAGCTGGAAGATAAACTTGACCAGACTGGTCATCGTATATGTGTGTGCTAGGATATGTTTTACTTAGGATTGCACTGATGTAGAACTAGATATAACACATTATTGACTTTCTTTCAAGCTCTCACAAGGAGCACCTATGTTATAGATCTCAAGAACGAGTGACGACTAGGTAGTGCCAGGACTGGCTGAGTCAGAATACCGGCAAGCTGTTTTTTGTGTCTACTGGAGTGTGGGGATCTGGACCACAGATCCAGATAGTTCAAGTAACAATGTTATGTAATGTTTGTCATCACTAACATGTTAAATGATTTCATCATCATCATCTTAAAGCCATCAGATGTCTAATTTTATGATTAGTAAATAAATGTTGTTGTATTGTAACTCATAGTTCTGTCATTATATTTTTTTTTCCAATTGTGCATACGTGTTGTTGTGTACGTTGGTGGGGGTTCACTTAGACACCAAGGAAGGGAGCAGTCAGGGAGAAAAACCTGTACTGGGATAGTTGTCAGTACACTTTAATTCAGACTTAAAAATCTATCCTAGCTAACCTTCTCTTCCCCATTCCGTGGCGAATATTCAGCACAGTTCATTTCAATTTTGTAACGAGCCACTTGGAGCTGTACGTTGGATATTCATGGGCTTAATCTGTAGTTCAGCCATATAGATTTTGTCCCTAGTCATTTTCTGACTATTTGGGGTTGCTTGCCAGTAACTAATACTTTCATCTAGCCGGTGGGCACCCCGACTTCTGACAGTTTCTCTGGACTAATTTTGATATTGTTATCTTGTGCGAATGAGTCCGCAATGCTTTCTTGTTAAGATGTTTCCATCTTTATGTAGTGCAATTTTTGAGTTTCTCCCTGTGCCCTCATCGTTAAGTTGTTTTATTAGCTTCCACAATTTCCTTGTGTCTCTTTCAAAGTTCAGAGACTCTGTTTTTTTCTGCCAGCTTTTCCGTCTAGCCTGCAGCTTGGCCCTTTGAAATTTGGCTTTTGCATGCTGGAATTTATTGTGGTGCTCTTGGCTGGGTGTGGCCTCTGCTTGCTTTCTACATACTTCCACATCATTATGCAACTGTTCCAGTTCACTACTCCAGTAGGGTTTATATTGTTTAAGGCTCCTCTTGGTACTGTTTCTCGCGCTGCCTGTAGTATGCATTTCCCAAACTCTTCAACTACTTTATTTATGTCTTTCTCAGTGTTCAGGTTTCTAACCAGTATGCTGGTGCGATTCTTGTACATTGCCCAGTCTGCTTTCTTGTAGTTCCACCTTGAGAGGGTGCTGCTTTCACTTACAAGCTCATTTTCTACAGTTAGAAAGACTGGCCGATGGTCGCTGCCACCAAGTTGTTTCCCAACAATTCGTGTAATGTTCCACTCCAGGTCTGGTGAATGAAAAGCCAGGTCAGGTGTAGTTGTAGAGTGCCATGATCTCGAGTAGAAAGTATGTGGGTCGGACGGCTTGTTAACCAAGATGAATCTATTCTCATCCTGCCAGTCTTCCAGTCTCTCTCCTCTCTGGTCCATGTGATCATAGCCCCAACTCTGCGAGTGGCTGTTGAAATCGCCACACACAATCATTTTTTCTGTTAATGGTAGTGTGTCCAGTGCCTGTAGGCGGTCACTTGGACAGTAGTAATTGATCAGATGTAGGTCTGTATAGCCTGTTTTAAGTTTAAGTGTCTGATACTCAGCCCCTTCCATATAGACTTCGATTTGGGAAGCAGTGATGTTATTTTTTTACAAGGGTAAGTATCCCACCTTTTCGCCTGTCCTTTCGGTCAGATCGGTATCACTGGTAGCCTCTGATTTTGAAGGCTATATTTTCGTTGAGGTGAGTTTCTTGCAAGCACCATATGCTTACTTTTTCTTGGTCCAGGATGTTTTCTAATTCTTTTTTTTTTTTTGCTTTCTCCCTTCGCATTCCAGTGCATTATTTTAAGTCTTTGTTTAGTATGGCCAGCCGTTCTATTCTCATGTCCCCTGGCTCCACAGGACATCTGAGAAGGACCTCCAGTAGTTGGGGTTGGACATACATACATACCTACCTACCTACCTACCTACCTACCTACCTACACACACACACATACACACACATACATACATACATACATACATACATACATACATACATACATACATACATACATACATAAATACATACATACATACATACATACATACATACATACATACATACATACATACATACATACATACATACATACATACATACCTACATACTGTACCAAGCTACGTGGAGGGTCCCAAATAGCCCTGTCACAATGTTTAAATAATCCTCTATAGCCCTGGCTGGGATAGGTCTTTGCTTGCCAACCCTCCTCCGTTCCCCGGACTCACTGTCACTCTCTCTTTCGACCTCGGGACCTATTCCCTGAGGTGTCTTTCTGGCTGATCCATAGATAACACGGTGATCGTTGGAGTAAACTAAAACGTCATTTATTAAATTAATAAAGAACAGCACAGGAAAACATCAAGGCAGTTAAAACAGATAGTTCTAAACAGACACAACAAGGATAAAGTTCAGGCACAGAGCCTCAGGTAGCTTTTCTTCACAGACCGAGCTTAATACACTGTCCGGTCAGTCCACATACAGCTCACCGCATCATTCTTCAGTTCTTTCCTTTCCCCGTAGAAACAACAGGCCGCTGTAGAACCAAAGCCACTGGTTTGTGAGGACTTCTATTCATAGTCAATTAAGTTCATTTGGCACAAGGTTTTCAATGATTGGGAAATGAATTATGATTTCAAATAATGGGAATTGTTCATGAAGGTGTAATGGATAGGTGCCTTTCACTGTCCTGTACAAAATGGGTATGCAGGATGATCATGCGTAGGCCCAGACAAGAAACTAACTGCTCTCGAGCCTATGTCGTTGAAAGGACTTGAGATGCGTCATCACCGCAAATTGTCATTTGCCCAAGACCAACCTTGCCTCTCTCTCTCAGAGTTAGTAACACCATGTGTGGTATGGTCAATACCTTGACCTGGCTTCATCAGGAGTATATAGCTTTAGCATAGAAGCTCTGTTGATACTGTCCGATTTAATCACGTCCAAAAGAAGAGGACCCTGGAGATGACAAACAATAGTGAAAGCCTCCAGCGTAAACTTCAGGTACAGCCGACATGGAGACTCCTACTGGTCTCAGCACATCAGTTGTTAAAACAATATATATATCATCCCATTTAATTCATATAAGTAGTCATATAAGTTCCCGTTCCCGTTACCGACTGTCTGTCTGTCTGTCTGTCTGACCCGGCCCGGCATCGCCCAGTCCTTGGTGGGGAGCATCTCATTTAATTCATATAAGTAGTCATATAAGTTCCCGTTCCCGTTACCGACTGTCTGTCTGTCTGTCTGACCCGGCCCGGCTTCGCCCAGTCCTTGGTGGGGAGCATCTCATTTAATTCATATAAGTAGTCATATAAGTTCCGGTTCCCGTTACCGACTATCTGTCTGTCTGTCTGTCTGTCTGTCTGTCTGACCCGGCACGGCATCGCCCAGCTCCTGGTGTGGAGCATCTCATTTAATTCATATAAGTAGTCATATAAGCTCACGTTCCCGTTCCCGACTATCTATCTGTCTGTCTGTCTGTCTATCTGTCTGTCTATCTGTCTGATCCGGCCCGGCTTCGCCCAGCCCCTGATGGGGAGCATCTCATTTAATTCATATGAGTAGTCATATAAGTTCCCGTTCCCGACTGTCTGTCTGTCTAATCATTTATTGGTTGCAGTTAGAACAACCTTAGATAAACGAAGACCAACTTACAAAAAGCATTAGAAAGAGCACTTGCAAGATCTTTACATCTTCCCCAACAATTAACTTGGGTAAATGGAGCAGCGGCAGCAGCAGCAGAAGAAGAAGAAAAAGGAGGAGTAGGAGCTGGGAGGAGGAAGAGGGAGGAGGAGGGAGGAGGAGGAGAAAGAGAGAAGAGGAGGATGGAGGAGGGAGAGGGAGGAGGGGGAGGAGAAGAGGAAGAGGGTAGGAGGTGGAGGAGGGGAGAGGAGGAGGAGGAGGAATATAACGCATATGCCTGTAGATTTAATAATGGCTGAAGTTGTTCCATGTCTTCTTAGAGTTGGCGACAGTGTAAAGAAATATAAAATCTTCAAACTTGATAGAGATAAGGTAACTATTATTTATTTATTCTTTAAGCAAAAAAAGATGAGTTACAATGTTATGCATTATGCATTATTTTTATGAAAACTTTGAAAATGCCTTACAGATTGTATCATTATTTATTATAACTCATATGCCGGTACATAACTATGGACAAAGAGTTTATAAATCTTTGAAAACGATGCCACAATATGACTATAAGTTATACAGAAAAGTTATGCCCCTTGAAATAACTTTTACAGAGTTAGGTCCCCTGAGATATATGAAATTATAATGAAAAATGAAAAATGAAATAATATTGGGTAAGCAGCCGATTTCACACTAAAAATATATGACAGTGGGCTGCGCTGAAATGAAAGGAAAAAGTGTAGAAAATTTCATCTCAATCGGATGGGCCGTTCGCGAGCGCATAAAGGACATATGGACAGACGGAGATCGCCTTTTATATATATATATATATATATATATATATATATATATATATATATATATATATATATATATATATATATATATATATATATATATATATATATATATATATAATAGTACTAATCAAGAGACCTGATTGAATTGGCCTGACCTGACAAGAGGTCCTGGATTGGCGGCGTCTTTCCTAGACGCCTTCAGCTTGACGATCTCCTGTCATTTGACCTTATAAACTCTTTGCATACAAGACTCACTCTCTACACTCATACCATGCCTTTATTATTATTGGGCACATTCGTTTCCCGGCTTCCCTCTCACTTTCAAACCATGCCTTACTCACGACAACGCTCTTGTGGTGTGGTGTGCGTAATTATGTGCATTTCCTAATGTGCTTAACTAATATTATAGTAGTGGGTCTGCATGGAAAGAAGTGTAGTTCCCTATTCTCAGCAAGCATTGGAAAGAAGAAACTACTCCTTCCGGCCGCTGCTCTCGTCTGAGCTGTCGCCGCAATGTACCGGCAGTGCCTCACCTTACACGTAGAACTAGATGATCTTATCGACCAGTAACTATTCAGTTCACCCGGCCACCCTATCCGCTAAAAGATTAAAGAGATAGCCCAGTGGATACCCTCTTCCGGCTCAAGAAGATAGATCATAGATGGGTGGAACACATCCCCACAAAGCCCTTCCCTCCTTCCAGTATACCGTAGCTATATACTGATTATCTTCCAATGAAAGAAAACAGTATGCAGAGTTCAGGCCGTAGGAGGAAAGATAGCCCCCGTCCATCTGCTGCCAAGAACAAGTGACATCATCTGGGAAGTTATATTGCTCAGATTCGTTCCCAGGCAATGCCAAGAACAAGACGCTTAGCTAGATTGGCCAACGGTCAACCCACTCCCAATATGGCAAGACTGCCGTTTCGCCAATTCGTCTCACTAGTCGAGACAACCAGTTAGCTTTATAGACCAAGGTCTAGCAGTATTAAATAAAACCCAATTATTACCTTTCCATTCCCCAGTAGTAGGCTGCAGTGTTATCCTAATCTTTGAATTAAATAGACATGCTGCAAATACCAAACGGTAAGTATTGGAACGGACATGAATTGCACCAGAAGTTGCACTGGTGTGTATTTGGTGTAAGGCGCCCTATCGGGTTTCCCCGAAGACAAGACATATATCTAATCGTTCTATTAAAAGATCGTGTTGTTAAAGTATCCCAGAGAACTATCTTCCATGGTGATTGAGCGAATAAGAGAACTGAGGGTTCCCGAAAGCTGTTTCCCCCTGTTTACCCAAACCCAAAGAAGGCCTGAGGACATGGGCCACTGACGTTTTGTCACATAGGCCCCATCTTAAGAAAGTCGAACCCTACGAACTTTCTACTGCCAGAGGTTC
This sequence comes from Cepaea nemoralis, assembly GCA_014155875.1. Classification (NCBI taxonomy): domain Eukaryota; kingdom Metazoa; phylum Mollusca; class Gastropoda; order Stylommatophora; family Helicidae; genus Cepaea; species Cepaea nemoralis. Next base: position 564,621 of record JACEFZ010001699.1, read on the forward strand.
TGTTCGAATGGCCCCACCCTCACATTCAATCATAGGATGCCGTGATAGAAAATCCGCTCCCACATTCTCCCTTCCGGGGATGTATTCGACCGTGAACTGATACGGTTGTAGGAGCAATGACCATCTCATTAACCTCGCGTTCAGTTTCTTAGAAGTTGCCAAAAACGTCAGAGGTTGATGGTCGGATTGTACCTTGAACGGTACTCCATACAGATAAGGTTGAAATTTCTGTACCGCCCACACTAGAGCTAGACATTCCCGTTCGACGGTGGAGTAATTCCGTTCCGCGGGTAACAGTTTTCTACTGGCATACGCTACCGGACATAGCACCGAAGGATCATCTCGCCCTTCCTGCAACAGAGTTGCCCCAATCCCTATGTTACTCGCGTCGGTTCTTAGAACAAACGTTTTCTCCAAATTTGGGAGTTGCAGGACTGGCCTATCCACCAAAGCCTGTTTCAGCTTCCCATAAGCTTCTTCACAGCTCGGGGTCCAGACTATAGGATCTGGCGATCCTTTCTTCAGGGCTTCGGTTAACGGCGCCCCAATTTCGTTGAACTTCGGAATAAATTTCTGGTAAAACCCACACAGAGACAAGAAAGACCTAACATCCTTTTTGGATTTAGGACGGGGTGCGAGTCTGACCTTCTCAATATTCTTTTCTTCCGGTACCAGTCCCCCTGGGGTAATAGTATGTCCCAGAAATTCCAAGGATTGATAACCAATCATGCATTTGGCTGGACGGGCGGTTAACCCTTCCTCTTTTAACCTTGTGAAGATCTGTCCCAAGGACTTCAGGTGATCCCTCAGATTGTCAGACGCGATGAGAATATCATCCATAAACGAGACCACAGAGGGATCCTTTAAAGGCTCTAATAACATTCTCATCATGCGAGTGAACACACTGGGTGCATTGCTCAGCCCAAATGGCATCACCTTGAATTCGTAATGCCCGCTCGGAGTACTGAAGGCGAGCAAGGGGCGAACCTCGGGCTTCACAGGGATCTGATAATATCCCCGGCTTAGATCAATTTTCGAAAAGTACTTTGCCTTATTTAGTCTGGCAAACAGTTGATTTGTGTTCGGTAACGGTTCAACTTGGAATGTCGTACAACTGTTTAAATGCCTGTAATCAATACATAGGCGGTGCTCCCCACTGGGCTTCCTCAACAAGACAACCCCGGCATTATAAGGAGAAGTCGAAGGAGTGATGATGTCATCGTCCAGAAGCTTCTGGATTTCGGCTTCCAGGGCCTTCTCTTTCGAAAAGGGCACTGGATATATTTTTTGGCGAACGGGGTCTTGGGTAGTCAGAGTCATATCAAACTCGACCAACCCTGTCCGCCCTGGCCGATCGGTAAGAATCTGCTGATGGGACTCCAACAAACGGATGACCAGGTCTGTTTCTTCAGCCGACAGATCAGGATTTATATGTACATCCCTATAGGTTTCCCCAGGGTGTAAAGGATACTCCCTATCCGCGTCTTCGCCCGATTCAGTTTCCATCGCGACCGCCATAGTCATGAGTGGGAGAGAAGTACCATCAGATCGTTCTTCATACTTTTTGAGGAGGTTAATGTGGAAGATTTTGGATTTCCCCCTGATCCGGATGGCATAGTTGGTGCGGGACACAACCCTTTCCACCGGGAAAGGCCCCTGCCAACCAATCTCGAGTTTATTGGAACCTACTGGAAGTAACAACAGAACCCGATCCCCCACTTTAAGAGACCTATCTTTCGTCCTTCTATTGTAGTAGGCCGCGTGTCTCTTTCTGGCCGCCCTCAGATTCTGAGCTGCCAAAGCCCAACCCGTCTGGAGTTTCTTCTTTAACTCTTCGACGTATTTATATGAGGATACAACTTCTTCGGAAGTTTCCTTCCTCTGTCCAACATCTCAATAGGGCTTCTAAGGGACCCTTGATTGGCCTCCCGATTAGTAGAGTGGCTGGTGGCAACCCGGTCGACCCATGGGGAACCTCCCGATAGGCGTACAAGGCGGCTGGGATATACTCATCCCATCTGTCTGGTTTCTCTTGAGCCAGCTTCCGAAGCATGGTCATCAAGGTACCATTAAACCTCTCTACTTGCCCATTTGACTGAGGATGGTATGGGCTTGTGTGAATGTGGTTAGTCTGGAAGATACGAAAGACTTCCTCCATCAGCTTACCACAGAACTGAGACCCATTGTCCGTTAGGATCTGGTTTGGAAATCCCAACCGAGTAAAGGTCTCCATCAGTGCATCAGCCACTCGCTTAGAGTCGATTGTGGCCAACGGTATCGCCTCACCCCACATGGAACAGCAATCCACCATCGTAAGAATGTACATATTCCTCTTCCTAGTCCGAGGAAGAGGACCAACAAGATCGATGGCAACTCTCTCGAAAGGAGAGTTCATAATGGGCATGTCGCCCAGGATTACCGGAGCCGTCCAGTGTTTTGGTGCCACACGCTGGCACTCTGGGCACGACTTGACGTACCGACGCACGTCTCCAGTCATCCCTGGCCAGTAGTAATGGCAGGAAATGCGCTGGAGTGTTGCCCCGACACCCATATGTCCACTGAATGAAATGGTGTGTCCCATATGAAGAAGCTGTTCCCGATAGGCCTTAGGAACTACCAGCTGTCCATGCTGGCGTTCCTCCACTCCGGCTCTCCGGTACAGTAACCGATTCTTCATATAATACTGACCCCGTCTTGGTGGGTCAGAACTTTTTGGCAACTGGTTGAAGCAAGGTTGCAAAGTAGCATCCTGGCTTTGAGCAGCTCGTAACTCCCCAGGCAAGGGATTCACGATCAAGGCCGGCGTCTGCTCATCTCCCGATTGAGATCTGGTTTGCATTGCCCCTACGTACATGGGTTCTGTTGGGATCCCTAGAAAGACGTAGCGACAACCCAAGATCATTGGGAAGATCGGATCGAGCAGAACGGCTGCCTGGATAGTGCCGGTAACATATTTCGATTTGATATATACCTTCGCAATCGGAAGAGACATCGCTACCGCACTCTTGGTCGCCGTTTGAATCTCAATAGACTCCCCGGTTAGCTGCTCTGGGCTCACTAAGTGAGAGGAAATTACGGCCTCGAACTGCAAACCGGTGTCATAGAGACACTCGACTGGTTGTCCATTCACAAGTATAGTCTCTACTACTTGTGGTTTCTCTGAATCTTTGTTCTCAAGACCCCTCCCTTCTACCTCCCTGTTAGACCCTTCCCCGGTTTCTACAAGACAGGCAGCATAGTGAGAGTCTTTCTGTTTGCGCCTGCAATCGGCCGTATTGTGTGTGGGAGATTTGCAGTAGGCGCACCACTTTTCACTCCACTTTCTTTTAGGAGATCCAGGTGGACTCTTACCAGAGGGTTTCTTAATTGGAACTTTATCGAAAGGATCCTCCTTCTTGGTGTGGGCTGTTTTAGGGTTCTTCTTCTTTCCAGACCATGTGTCTGGTGGTCGGGGATTGGGTTGTGACAGTTCCCCATTATCCCCATGAGCTAGCACATACCTTTCCGCTAATGTGTTGACTACGTCTAACCTTTCTGCCCCATTTTCAAGCAAGAAGGTTTGCAATGGCTTAGGCATCATCCTCTTCATTTGGTCCACGACCACTAGTTCTTCTAAACTTTCATAGTCGTTAGCAAATCCAGCTAATGACATCCACTTCAAAAGGTAAGACTTCAGTCTAACACTGTAGGCTGCGAACATCTCCCCTGGCTCTCTCTTCGACTTTCTGAACTGCTGTCGGTATGTATGGGCTGTCATCTGGAACCTTTTCAATAATGCTTTTTCCAGGGCCTCATAGTCATTCTCCATACCAGGTGGCAACCTTGAGTAGACCTCGTACGCTGTCCCCCTCAGGCCCTGTGAGAGTTTCAAGTTCCATTTCCCACGTTCCAATCCCATAGCCAAAGCCATCGACTGAAATCTGTGAAGATACTGGTCGATCTTATCTTTGTGTTCATCGAACGGGAGCAATGGGAACTTCATTGCCTGGTATGGACCGCCACTAGAAGTTGAGTCAGGGAGAACTGCGCCTCCCACTGCACCCTCGCTTTCCTTGGCAGTTTGAGCTTTCAGCTCCAACTCCCTCATACGGAACTCATGGTCTCTGACTGCCTGCTCTGCCTCCATCTTCCTAGCCTCAGCCTCAATTTTCTTAGCTTCGCGCACAGCTTGTCTGAAGTCTCTTTCCACTTCTTGCACATATTTCTGTAACTCCGCCCCATCATAGCCCATCTCACGCCCTGTAGCCTGTACTTCAGCAACATTAAATTTAGCTGATGCCATCTTAAACTCAGAGGGTAAGTGAATAGGTAATTGTATATTAAATTTCTATCTCAAGTACACAACTGGTTATATTACACGACCACAACACGTCGTATGTCGGTCAGTCTGTGTCAGGAAGAGTATAGACAATAGCCAGGCACGGTAGGCAGAACCTATTGATAGTAGACAAGAATATCTGTCCCCTATCACTATATCAGCCAGAACTCCACCAGGATTTCAAATATCCCGCGACGTGCCCCCAGACATTGTACCAAGCTACGTGGAGGGTCCCAAATAGCCCTGTCACAATGTTTAAATAATCCTCTATAGCCCTGGCTGGGATAGGTCTTTGCTTGCCAACCCTCCTCCGTTCCCCGGACTCACTGTCACTCTCTCTTTCGACCTCGGGACCTATTCCCTGAGGTGTCTTTCTGGCTGATCCATAGATAACACGGTGATCGTTGGAGTAAACTAAAACGTGATTTATTAAATTAATAAAGAACAGCACAGGAAAACATCAAGGCAGTTAAAACAGATAGTTCTAAACAGACACAACAAGGATAAAGTTCAGGCACAGAGCCTCAGGTAGCTTTTCTTCACAGACCGAGCTTAATACACTGTCCGGTCAGTCCACATACAGCTCACCGCATCATTCTTCAGTTCTTTCCTTTCCCCGTAGAAACAACAGGCCGCTGTAGAACCAAAGCCACTGGTTTGTGAGGACTTCTATTCATAGTCAATTAAGTTCATTTGGCACAAGGTTTTCAAGGATTGGAAAATGAATTATGATTTCAAATAATGGGAATTGTTCATGACGGTGTAATGGATAGGTGCCTTTCACTGTCCTGTACAAAATGGGTATGCAGGATGATCATGCGTAGGCCCAGACAAGAAACTAACTGCTCTCGAGCCTATGTCGTTGAAAGGACTTGAGATGCGCCATCACCGCAAATTGTCATTTGCCCAAGACCAACCTTGCCTCTCTCTCAGAGTTAGTAACACCATGTGTGGTATGGTCAATACCTTGACCTGGCTTCATCAGGAGTATATAGCTTTAGCATAGAAGCTCTGTTGATACTGTCCGATTTAATCACGTCCAAAAGAAGAGGACCCTGGAGATGACAAACAATAGTGAAAGCCTCCAGCGTAAACTTCAGGTACAGCCGACATGGAGACTCCTACTGGTCTCAGCATATCAGTTGTCAAAACAATATATATATATATATATATATATATATAATAGTACTAATCAAGAGACCTGATTGAATTGGCCTGACCTGACAAGAGGTCCTGGATTGGCGGCGTCTTTCCTAGACTAGGCCTTCAGCTTGACGATGTCCTGTCATTTGACCCTATGAACTCTTTGCATACAAGACTCACTCTCTACACTCATACCATGCCTTTATTATTATTGGGCACATTCGTTTCCCGGCTTCCCTCTCACTTTCAAACCATGCCTTTCTCACGACAAAGCTCTTGTGGTGTGGTGTGTGTAATTATGTGCATTTCCTAATGTGCTTAACTAATATTATAGTAGTGGGTCTGCATGGAAAGAAGTGTAGTTCCCCTATTCTCAGCAAGAATAGGAAAGAAGATACTACTCCTTCCGGCCGCTGCTCTCGTCTGAGCTGTCGCCGCAATGTACCGGCAGTGCCTCACCTTACACGTAGAACTAGATTATCTTATCGACCAGTAACTATTCAGTTCACCCGGCCACCCTATCCGCTAAAAGATGAATGAGATAGCCCAGTGGATACCCTCTTCCGGCTCAAGAAGATAGATCATAGATGGGTGGAACCCATCCCCACGGAGCCCTTCCCTCCTTCCGGCATACCGTAGCTATATACTGATTATCTTCCAATGAAAGAAGACAGTATGCAGAGTTCAGGCCGTAGGAGGAAAGATAGCCCCCGTCCATCTGCTGCCAAGAACAAGTGACATCATCTGGGAAGCTATATTGCTCAGATTCGTTCCCAGGCAATGCGAAGAACAAGACGCTTAGCTAGATTGGCCAACAGTCAACCCACTCCCAATATGGCAAGACTGCCGTTTCGCCAATTCGTCTCACTATTCGAAACAACCAGTTAGCTTTATAGACCAAGGTCTAGCAGTATTAAATAAAACCCAATTATTACCTTTCCATTCCCCAGTAGTAGGCTGCAGTGTTATCCTAATCTTTGAATTAAATAGACATGCTGCAAATACCAAACGGTAAGTATTGGAACGGACATGAATTGCACAAGAAGTTGCACTGGTGTGTATTTGGTGTAAGGCGCCCTATCGGGTTTCCCCGAAGACAAGACATATATCTAATCGTTCTATTTCAAAGATCGTGTTGTTAAAGTATCCCAGAGAACTATCTTCCATAGTGATTGAGCGAATAAGAGAACTGAGGGTTCCCGAAAGCTGTTTCCCCCTGTTTACCCAAACCCAAAGAAGGCCTGAGGACATGGGCCACTGACGTTTTGTCATCCATCCATCCATCCATCCATCCATCCATACATACATACATACATACATACATACATACATACATACATACATACATTCATACATACATACATACATACATACATACAGACAGACAGACAGACAGACAGACAGACAGACAGACAGACAGACAGACAGACAGACAGACAGACAGACAGACAGACAGACAGACAGACAGACACAGACAGACATACATACATACATACATACATACTGCCAGAGTGTTACTAGGGGTTATGTTGTAGGCACACTGACAACTTCAGAATGAACACATCCACTACCACAACGAATAGCAGTTCCAAAAGCCGACCGAACGAATAAATGACTTTATTCATAGCACCATTAATTAATTACTATCTAGCACAATTCACCAACTTACAGTTTTTAATGCGTCATTACCGGGCCCTCAATCCAGCGAGCGACACGGCTCACCCAGTTTTCTGTACTGCCGTGTGTTTACAAGCCTGGTGTGTACTGGCCATCGCTCTTGCTGTAACACGGATTCTACAACGCTTAAACGCTGTCTATGCCGCTTGACTCGAAGGTTTCCTATTCACCTTTGAATCGCTGTCCACATCTTCATATGATATCGCTGGTCTTGTCGATTTCCACGATGTGTACGTGCCTGTGTTCTCGGCCCAACTGCCTTCTCGACTGTCCGCCAACTGTGTTCAAACCACATCACGTGGCCTCCGTCCTGCCGCTCGATTGGCTACTATCTTTAGCCCGTTACCGGTGTCTTTTCCTTATAACTCTCCGTGATTATTTATCACTCTTAATGTCTCAACAATCTATGTTGCTGTTACTCAGGTCTTAAGTAATCTGACTCATGGCATATGCCCCCCGCAATTTCAAAAATGTTCTACATTTTTGGGTTCTTCCTTATCTCTACACTTGACATGAGTCAGCTTGGTCGCACATGCCTGTCCCCTGGTCGCACATATCTGTCTACTGCCTCATGCCTTTGAGCTTGCTTCTCAGTTCCCTTTAACTTCCCTCTGTGTTACGTTGATATTCTGCCATACCTTCACACAAATTATAATATCGGACACGAATATCCGTCTATTCCCAAATAGACCTCGTGTGGCCTCAACCCCCTTTGTGTTCGGCAAGTTGAGGACCAACCTACTATGAGTCCCAATGCCCCACCCCGGACATTCCCATAAGATTCCTCATTTATACCTCGGTATAAGCAACTGACACCCTCCCCAGCCCTTAAGCCCTGGGTGCAGGAACGTGTGTATTGCAGACATATCAATTGCACACCTATTTTGTTTAAGCTCTTATCTTGCTTCTGAGTAGTCTATCTTATGACTGTGGACCTTCTTGGTGCGAGTACACATGATTTCTGCATTTGTCTTGTCACAGTGTGTGCGTGGTCGGCTGCCATTAGTTACTTTTTACTATGGTGTTCGCTTGTGTTCTATGGCTGTATATTCCCTTCATTTGCCTTCTGTTTATCCCTGGTGTTCTTGCTACTAACTTTCCTTTGTAGTGTTCCTAATACCATGACCCTTATGTTCATCTACTACCATGCCAAAGTTCTTCATGTTAAAATATTATATGTACAAAGAACTACCACTTGGTACTCTTATCAATGGTACTACTAATGATCCTACTCCACTATCCTTGTATCCTTTCTTTCACTTTCATTTGCACTCTGTTCTCTCTCTCTCTCTCTCTCTCTCTCTCTCTCTCTCTCTCTCTCTCTCTCTCTCTCTCTCATCCTCTCTCTTCATCCTTTCATCGTTTCTCTCTCTCTCTCTCTTTTTTTTAGTAAATAGTGTTTAATTTTTTATTATGTACTCTTTCTCACAACACGCATACTAGGACCTCAAATGTTCCATCTTTGCCCGTAAGCTTCTTGTATACAGGTGTGTAAGTATCCAGGTTGTGCTTAACATTGTTCTGCAGACTCTCATTCGCACAAGTTCCTTTCAGTCTTTCCATACTCTTTCTCTCACTTCACTGTCACTCATCATATTTCTATGTTATGTACATGTTACCACAATCGCATAAGTTCCTCCTACTAATTGTAACCGTCTGTCTCTCCAATATACCATATTGTCATAAAACCTGACTAGTATAAAAAATTGGACTCACATGTAATCTTGCAAGCACTATTCTACCTTTCACTCGCTCCTCATTATCAACTCTGTAACCTCAATATGTATCACCGGAAGTAGTGTCTCCGTTAACTTTTTTCTTTATATTGTGGGTGTCATCTGTGATGTATCGTGGTTTTAGACCCACTGTCAACCTCCCTGCTTTCGCAGATGTCGATTCTACCAACATCTCATCTTACACGTCCTGTGTTACAATCATGTACTAGTACAATCAATAATGTTACAATTATTGTTACACTTACATGCATATTGATTACAAATATACATGGCATGATGATCATGATCATAAGAATGTACTGATGTTTATGTATGTACTTAAAGCCATTAAAATGATATTTATCTCTATCTATGTGTATTATGAGTTTTGTTTATTGAATGATAGTGAATGTTATTAACTATTACTCCCTTGGTTGGTTCTGGCTGGTATCTGTCTTCGCTGACTGTATCTTCTACCAATCAGATTCTCAATCTTCACTTGCGTCTGTCTGTCTCAGCCTCTTCAGTCAGCTAGTGCGGTAACATTTTTGAGGTACCTTCGACACTCTCTCTTCTGCTCAGTCAGTTATACCCCTTAACTATCTGAAATTAATAACAGCCTTGGGTGTATATATATCCATACATCCATATGCATATTTACATATTTACACATTTGCAATTGTATATTATAATACTGCAATCATATATCTAACCTTTATGCAATATATACAGTATCTACTATATACATATCTATACTTCCATTCTATCACAGTAATTACATGTCAATTCGTTCATGTATTTCTAATGTCTTTCTATAGTCTACTCAGTACATCTGCAAGGTTGTTATCTTTGCCTGGTATGTGGCAAATATCAAAGTCATAGTCCTGCAGAAGTAAGGACCACCTGTGTATCCGAGAGTTTTTTGGATGGCCCTCTTTGAATACCTTTAATGGTTTATTGTCAGACAATACAATGAACTTTTTCCCCAACAAATATTTGGAGAATTTCTTAACACTTTCAACTAGCGCTAAGGCTTCCAGTTCCGTGATGGAATAGTTCTTTTGGGTGTCTGTAAGTTTCCTACTATAGTAGAGTATGGGGTGTAATCGTCCATGATGGTACTGTAGCAGGATAGCAGAGATTGCGTAAGAGCTCGCATCAGTTTGAAGAATGAAGTCTTTTGAGATATCTGGCAGTTTTAAGATAGGTTGTCTACTGAAGAGTGTCTTAATTTCCTCCAATAGTCTGCTGTGTTTGTCTGTCCAGTTTACCTTTGTCGGTTGACCTTTCTTCAGTAGTTCGGAGAAAGTTGCAGTCATATCGGCGAAGTTCGGTATGAACTTCTGATAATAATTAATAAGCCCTAAAACGCTCCTAACCTCTTTCTTTGTGGTGGGAGCTTTAATTTGCAAGATCTTTGTAACCACAGTCGGGTCGGTTTTCCGAAACCCGTTGGAGATTCTGTGTCCAAGGAACTGCACTTCCAAATACCCTATCTCGACCTTACTGGGCTTAGCTTTCAGCCCATGGTCTTGTATTCTCTGAAACACCTGCTCCATGACCTCGGTGTGTTTATCTATATTCGTAGTATGGATGCATATATCGTCCATATACGTGGCTACATTTCCAATGCCTTGCAGTAGCCTGCGCATTATTCGCATGAATGTGCTTGGTGCGTTCTGTAGACCAAAAGGCATATAGGCCCATTCATAAAGGCCTAACGGCGTAGCGAAAGCCGTGATATGCATGGACTTTTCTTCCATAGGGATTTGCCAGTATCCCTTGGTTAAATCAATTTTGGAGAAAATTTGTGATTTGGCCATGCCGTCTATGAGATCGTCAATGTTTGGCATGGGTTCCGCATCTAAGAGGGTTAATGCGTTGATCTTTCTATAGTCAACGCATATCCTCAGGGTGTTATCTTTTTTCTTTACTATGACCAAAGGTGAGCAGTAATTTGAAGTGGATTTCCTAATGATACCACACTGGTCAAGGTCAGATATTTCAGATGTTATTTTCTCAAGGAAGTGGACCGGAATAGGGTACGGTTTCACCCTTACTGGCATATTAGATAGTAGGGTGATTTTATGAGTTATGAGATCAGTGCTTCCAGGTTTGTTGGAAAATATGTGTCTAAATTTTACAATAGACCTTTCCAGTTTGGCTTTGTCTTGTTTTCCTAATTCCGGGTTTAGATGTATTTCTCTCCAGCTGTCATCGTCTCTAACGTCAGGTGTTGGAATTTCATCCCCCACCGCGTCGTTTTGCTGTTCGTTAATGACCCAGCATCCAGAGGCAGGTCTAAGACTTTCACCTTCTTCTACTGTTACTGTCTCGTCCGTCTTTCTGTCTACGAACGGTTTCAGCATATTGATGTGGTAGATCTTTTTCTTATTGCCCACCTGCACCTGATAATCTACATCACTAATTCTCTGCAATACTTGGAATGGTCCCTGCCATGATACAATGAGGGAGTCTCTGGGGTCTGGGAGGAGCAACAAGACTTTATCTTCTTCTTTCAACACTAATGTCTTGGCCTTCCGGTTGTCATACTGTCTATATTTCTGTCCAGCAATCTGCAGTGCCTCTCTTGCTACTTGACATGCCGTGACTACTTTCTGCCTTAGGCTTATCACCATGTCGTATGCCTCCCTTTTCAGGGAGTCATGCGTTTTGCCTGTGAGCAACTCATTCCACAGTAGCAATGGACCCCTTGGGTTTGCCCCGTATACTAACTCGAATGGGGAGAATCCTGTGCTCGCTTGTGGTACCTCTCGGTATGCGAACAGCACTGCTGGGAGCATCACATCCCAGTCTTTTGGGCGTTCCGCCGTGACTTTGGCTAGAGTACGTTTTAGTACCCCATTAAAGTTCTCATTTACTCCGTTGGTCATCGGATGGTATGGGGAGCTGAATGATTGCTTTATCCCCATTAACTTCATTACGCACTGTGTGGCTTCTGAGATGAACTGGGTACCCCTATCTGATAGGATGCATGATGGGAATCCTATTCTACTGAATATAAGGAGGAATGCTTCTACGATGGATCTAGATGATATGGATTTCAGGGGAACCGCTTCTGGCCATCGTGTGCATAGGTCAATCATCGTTAGGATGTACCTATTCCCTCGGTCCGTTGTCGTATTGAGGGGTCCAACAATGTCGACAGCTATCTTTTCGAATGGTCTAGAAGCCAAGTCCGTTTCCTGGATTTTAGCCTTTGGATGCCTTCCTTTTTGTGAAGTTCGCTGGCACAGTTCACATGATCGGACATAGCTTCTGACATCCTTACAATAGCCTGGCCAGTAGAACTGAGATAATAATCTCTGTCTCGTCCTGGCCATCCCCATATGGCCTGCAAATGGGGAGTCGTGCGCTAATTTTAGCGCGTTGCTGCGATGATGTACCGGCAGCACGGTTTGTGAGAGAAGCGTTGCCCCTTTGCTATACTCTCTCGTGAGGATGTTCTTATCAATTACGAATGACCACTTACTCTCTTTAGATTGTTTAGGTGGGCGGTTTGCCCGCTGAAAACACGTTCGCAGTGTCTTGTCGTCTCTTTGTTGTTTTGCAAAGTCGTCGGTTTGGATGTCTGGGACCAGTCCATTGTCTGTTTGTTCAGCCCGAGGTATGGCCATGTTATCTTCTTCTTTGTCTTTCTTAGCCTGCTGTCTGGTAATCGCATTGCCATATGCCTTACTATAATCCCATGTCCGGGCTTCCTCTTCCGTACAATCTTTTGCCCCCGGTATGTTACCTATCATAAGTCCTGCACATGGGCTTGGTAATACCGCCACTCGTATTCTCCCTTCATAGTATGGGCAGGATATATGAACCCATGCTATAGCATACTTTTCCTTTGTGCCGCCGAAGGTACGGCATGTCACACTATCTCCCGTGTATTCACTGTTCAATACCAGACTCCGATCCACACCTACTATCGACGCCCCAGTATCTCTAACGCAGGTTGTCAACTTTCCGTTCACGAGTGCTTTGTGGACTTTCAAAGTCCCGTTATGAATGTTGGTCGCATTCGCCTCTCTTGTAGGCACTGTGTGCCTACCCGTGGTGTTACTGAACTCTTGTCTCTTATTCACGTCTGTCGCTATGTCTCGAACATTTGTCCTTTGGTCATGTTCTTCTTTAGTCGATCGTCTCAGTCTACACTCTCTGGCTACGTGGCCCAGACTGTTACAGACCCAACATTTTCGACTGTTTATGTAGTCTGCGTACCCCTCGACTCTATTAGAAGGACAGTTTCTGATGTACGAGTCGTACTTAGGGTTTCTATTTCCTATATCAACAGCCCCGTGTTGGCGACCACAATATGTACATTCACTTACTCGCTTTGATCGAGCTACCTTAGCTGGTCTCTGTAAGGCCGGTCTATATTGAGTAGTTTGGTGATCTCTATTCTTGGGTCTATTCTGCTGGTCTTTACCTTGGTTATCATTGCGTTTCTGAAGATCTGTACTAAGCTCTTTCACTGTCAACCCACATCTCCCACCTAAAGTTATGAAATCTGTTCGGTGATCTCTACTCTTGGGTCTGTTCTGCTGGTCTTTACCTTGGTTATCATTCCGTTTCTGAAGTTCTGTCTTAAGCTCTGTCACTGTCAACCCACACCTCACACCTAAATCTATGAAGTCCGACCATGTAGGCATGGTTATATGATGTATCTACTGAATGGTATATCTATTTCTATCTGTACACGCCGATCACTCAAGTGTTGCTGCTCGTCTTGTTATGATAACATCGACCAAGTGTTGACCCTGCTGTAACACTGTTCAAACCAATAATACCTTTGCCGGACAACCAACGGCACTTATCAACAGTTTAACTAAATGAATACCTGTGGAGTGAGCAACCCTAATGATGCTGGTACAAATATATATAGTCATGAAATGTGTCCAATGACCCTGGACCACTAAGCAGACTATACACAGTAATCAATAAGAAAAGCTTGACCTTGTATCCCTAGCGCCGGTGTCCCTGGTGACTTGGTCCAACTGCTCGGCTTCAGCTCCGCTTGTTTCAGGACTTGGTAAGGATCAGCCTGGCTCCAACTCGGTTCAACTGGCATGGACTTGATCAACTGGGTCGTCAGGTGTACTGGTGGCTCCCCAAACGTGGTGTAGATGCCACCTATGATACTACTGCCAACACATGTGAACCAAATCTGGAATGAATACTCAATGTTGATAACGCGATTAGTTCTTGAAAGCACTATAGTACATGTAGACCGTCTATCATGTTATTTATGTGGCTGCGCGCCCTTATTTGCACTTTTGGAGAACTTGAAATATTGTGCTTTATAGGCACCCTGCTAAATTAGCCACCAACATTGCTGTTGATACTCTACGTGGGTTCCACTGCTGTGGTTGATAGCCCTGATTGTTTGCTTTGCTGATACTCCTTTCGAAAAGTGTTCACTTTCCATCACAATGTCTATTTTCCCTGTCGGCAATGTTCTTAAAGAGATCAGATAACGTCTGTAGTATTCACACAATGTTTTCCCTCCTGCTGTTAAACAACACCTTCTCGAGCACCCTCATATCGTTGTGATAGTCTTATTGTTCAAACTCACTTTGACCCTCACCTGAATCAAGTCGGCACGCATTATTACTTTTGCTTTTCAACATCCCTTTTCCATGTTATTTGATATTAATCACTGCTTCCTATTTGACTACTCATATTCTTTGGTTTTAATCACATTTCACACTTCACCTTTCAGTGTTATTTGATGCTAGCGATCCTTTCCTGAGTTGCTGATTATCGCTCACTGCGAGTCAATTTCTTGCAAATCGTGTTGCTATGTTCAACCGTGCAATGCTCTACCACTAGCCATGATTCATAATCCGTAAGCTTCTATTCTGGCTTTTACTCATAACTCTTTCTACGATATTATTGAGCATCGCTCATTGTTGCACCCATTCCTTATTCCACACCGATCTTTGCTATCACAAATCATATTATAGTTCACAATTAATACAATGGTATCTTTGTAGCTTCATACTGTTGCCGGCTTTCCACTAGTCGTGTTCTAATATTTGTTCTTAACTTCGATCTGTTACTAGAACTTTCCAAGCTGCTTACTTTTTCCGTGAGAATCGCTCACTTTCGTATCGTCCTCCATTCCCTGGATTCAGTCTCTGTGACGTCCCCCATGATTGCCAGAGTGTTACTAGGGGTTATGTTGTAGGCACACTGACAACTTCAGAATGAACACATCCACTAGCACAACGAACAGCAGTTCCAAAAGCCGACCGAACGAATAAATGACTTTATTCATCATCATCATCATCAAGTGCCGTGCCGGCTGGCGTAGGCGTTCATGGCTCTCCATAGATCTCGGTCTTTGGTTTTCTGGATCAACTCTGCTGCTGATATTCCTCCATGCCACCGTCTCAATCTATCCAGCATCACTTCTCTTGGTCTACCTCTGCCTCTCTTCCCCTCGATCTTTCCAGTTGTTACTATGTTCTCCAATGCCTCTCTTCTCATCACATGACCGAGGAAAGCTGTTTGTCTCTGTCTTATTGTTGTATATAATGTTCTAGTTTCGTTAGCCTGTTTCAGGCAGTCATCATTAGTTACTCTGGCAGTCCAAGGAATTCGCAACATTCGTCTCAGGAACCACATCTCTGTTGCTTCTAATTTCTTCTTAATTTGTTCATTTACATTCCAAGATTCACTGCCATACAGCAAAACTGGTTCTACATAGCATTTCAGCACTCTCTTTCTTACATTCAGTGATAGTGACTTATTGCATAAGATACTCTTCATTTTCTGAAATGCGGCTTTTGCCTGCCCTATTCTGCTCCTAATCTCTGTTGTACATCTTCCATCTGATGTTATAAATGCCCCTAGGTATCTAAGATTATCAACTTGGTTAAGGATTTTCCCTTCTATTTCTATGTCACATTTTGGTGTCACCATTTTCTTTGATATTACCATTGTTACTGTTTTCTTGATATTCAAGGAGAGTCCTTTCCTTGCACTCTCTGTTACTACTACGTCTAATAATTGTTGTAGGTCTGTTGAATTATCCGCCACCAATACTGTGTCATCTGCATAGCGTATATTATTTATATTATAACCTCCAACTAGTATTCCTGGCATCTCTTTGATCTCTCTCATTATTACTTCGCTATACAGGGAGAAAAGATCTGGTGACGAGACACACCCTTGTCGTACTCCTAGCTTTATCTGTTCGTAACTACCCTCTTTATTTCCCATTTTAATTGCTGCTACTTGGTTCCAGTAAATATTCTTTATTATTCTTAAATCTTTTCCATCAGTGTTGATATCTTCCAACATTTTAATCAGTTCATCATGTTTTACTTTATCAAATGCCTTAGTATAATCTATGAAGCACAAATATATGTCTCTCTGTTTCTCTATTGACCTTTCTATTAGTGTCCGTAATGTATAAATTGCATTGTTTGTGCCCTTTCCTTCCACAAATCCATACTGTTCTTCACTAATTTCCATTTTTATTTTCTTTTTGGTTCTTCTCATTATGATTCTGAGTAGAAGCTTAGTGATATGGTTTATAAGGTTAATTGTACGGAAATCTTCACAATCAATTGCTCCTGGTCTTTTTGGTATAGCTATAAATACAGATTTCAGCATATCACTGGGTAAATATCCACTGCTGTAAATATCATTCAACATTTTGGTTAATATATCTACTCCAAATTCTCCCAATACTTCTAATTCTTCTATTGTGATTTCATCTGGCCCAGCTGTTTTTCCTTTCTTCATACGTTTCATAGCGTCAGCGACTTCTTCTTTCAGAATAGGTGGACCTTCTAAGTTACTATCTTCTGTTAATTCTTCCCTTTCTCCTTCATATAATTCTCTTATATACTCATTCCACCTCTTCATTATAGCATCTTCCTCTAATATTATCTTTCCTGTTTTTGATTTCAAACACCCTGTATTTATTCTTATTTTTCTTCCTGTAAGCTCACTGATTTGTCTGTGCATATTTTTTGTATCTTTAATGGAATTTAATTTCAATTTTTTTTTGCATTGCTCGTTTAACCAACTTTCTTTAGCCTTCCCACATTTATCTTTTATTTCTTTATTTATCTTAGCGTATTCTTGTTTGTCATTTTTACTCTGTTTTCTTTTGTCCATCAGTTTTAAGATATCTTCATTCATCCATTTTTTCTTAGCTATTTTGCCTCTCTCCGGTAATACTTCTTTGCTAGTTTGATGAATGGAGTCCCTTAACATTTCCCATTGTTCATCTATACTCTGTATTTTAGTTATTGCATTGTACCTATTTTTCACAGTCACTCTGTATTGTTCTTGCATTTCTTTATCTATTTTCAGAACCTCTTTATTAAGTCTCATGTTCTTAACCATTTATTTTTTCCCTCTCTTTAATCTTACTTTTATTTGTCCACATAGTGGTACATGATCACTATTACAGTCAGCACCAGGCATTGTCTTTACATTAATTAAAGCATTTCTAAATCTTGTATTAATTAGTATGTAGTCAATTTGGTTGCGTATTTTCTTATCAGGGCTTATCCATGTGTACAGTCGTCTTTTATAGTGTTTAAACCATGTGTTTCCAATTATCATATCATTGATACCCCTCTGCTGTGTGTCCACCGTGACGAGGTAGAGGGGCTTGTGCGTCCCAATGACCCCAAGAGCTATGCCGACGGTAGCACAGCTACTGGTAGGGCCACCCATGTCGGACAGGTCAAGGGAGAGGGACCAGACAAAGAGACACACAAACCTGCTGCCTTGTAGGTAGACTGGGGACAGTCAAAGGCTAGGGAAAGCATCCCGAATAAATGCTTGTCGAAATCGGATGTACTGAGCCACAGGCTTGACAAAGCAGTGCAACGTAAAACCTGCTGCCTTGTAGGTAGACTGGGGACAGTCAAAGGCTAGGGAAAGCACCCCAAATACATGCTTGTCAAAATCGGATGTACTGAGCCACAGGCTTGACAAAGCAGTGCAACGTAAAACCTGCTGCCTTGTAGGTAGACTGGGGACAGTCAAAGGCTAGGGAAAGCATCCCGAATAAATGCTTGTCGAAATCGGATGTACTGAGCCACAGGCTTGACAAAGCAGTGCAACGTAACTTAATTCATGATGTCACAAATCAAAATTAATCGATATGGTGCTAATCCCGTGAAGTCCCATCAGGCGGTGATAGTGCCGGGCCCCCTGCCTCGAGGGGGTCCACCCATGACTACTGGTGGTCACCTTCCCCTGTGCTGTGGAGTCAAGGCACAGAGGAGTAGGTTAAGAGCTATTGACCAAATACCCCGGACACTCAACATACTACAGTGGAATGCCGAAGGAGTTTACAAGAAGAAAGACTCCCTAACACAGCGTCTTCATAAAGATAGAATAGATGTGGCATGCATTCAAGAGACACACCTCAACGCCAATCACAAATTCTCAGTCAGAGGATATCAGGCCACACGTTTCGACCGCGAAGGACACAAAGGAGGAGTTCTAATACTTACACGAAATACAATACCTTGCAGCGAAGTATCTGTGATCTCTGACAACCAAACGGAAATTATAGGTGTTGATATAATGATAAAGGACGTGAAAATAAGAATCTACAATCTTTATAGCCCAGCAGATAAGGACCTTACACTCTCAAACATGAAAATAACTGACACAAACTGCATTATTGTCGGAGACTTTAATAGCCGTTCAGAAAGATGGGGATACCCAGATACTGACAAAAGAGGAGATGAATTGGAGGACTGGGAAATAGACTCAAATCTCCATCTACTCAACACAACGGATGACACACCGAGCTTCTACTCCAGAAGATGGCTTACCACTTCTCCTCCACAAAATCGATCGCCATGTGCTGAACCAATTAGCAGGTAGTGACCACAGACCAATCAAGCTTGTAATGAATATGGAGTATGTTCCACAGGAGCAAAAGCCCTTGCCCCGCTGGAATTACAAACGAGCAGATTGGGACAGATTTGCCATACTAACAGACAAATATTGTGAAAACATAAATACACGATATGGCAACATAAAGCAAATGGTGGAAAGTCTAAACAGAGCGATAATACAGGCAGCCACTGAGTCCATTCCAAGAGGAGCGAGGAAAAATTACAAACCATACTGGACTGAAGAACTACAAAGTTTGGAGGACAAAGTTGAAGATGCCAGGAAGACAGCAGAGAGAGAACAAACAATTGAAGCGAATATCTCTCTCAAAGCCATCTCAGCAAAATATAAAAGAACAGTAAATCAAACAACAAGAGATTGTTGGAGGGAAAAAACAGAAAACCTGAATTTTGACAGGGATGGAAACAAACTTTGGAAACTAGTGAAAGCCATGAACAATGAAGGACCTAGCAACAAACAAATAACAATTAAACAAGGAAATGCCTTGCTTACAGGAAAAAAGGCTGCAAATGCACTAATGGAACACTATGCAAATGCAAACCACATTGATATTACAACCGAACAGAAGAAAGCAATCAAAGACAAACAGATACATCATACAAATACAGAGACAGCAGCAGAATATATGATGGCAAATCTAACAATGGAAGAAATGGAACAGGCAATGAATACCCTAAAAAAGAAGAAATCACCAGGAAAGGATGGAATCACAAATGAAATGCTAATAGGACTAGGCACTAAGGCAAAAAAGAAACTACTAGCAGTCCTAAATTACAGCTGGAAGAGAGGAATAGTCCCACAGGCATGGAAGGAAGCTATACTAATACCAATCCCAAAGAAAGGAAAAGACCTGGAAGAACCAAATGGCTATCGACCTATCAGTCTACTTAGCTGTGTAGGAAAATTAATGGAACGCATTATCAATGGCAGGCTAACATGGCATCTGGAAGAAAACAAACTCTTAACACCACACCAAGCAGGATTCAGAAAGTACAGATCCACTGAAGATCAAATAACCTATATAGCTCAGGAAATAGAGGATGCCTTCCAAGAGAAAAAGCACACACTAGCAGTCTGGATAGATTTAGAAAAAGCATTTGATAAAGTATGGAAGGAAGGACTGAAAGTAAAACTGCAAAAAATGCATGTTTGTGGGAAAATGTACAAATGGATCAGCCACTACCTTGAGAACAGAACTGCCAGGACAAAAGTACAAGGACAAACCAGCAAAATGATGCTGTTGGAGCAAGGTGTCCCCCAAGGAGGAGTTCTTTCACCAACATTATTCCTAGCATATATAAACGACATCACAGAAAATTTTCCAGCCAGAGTACACACATCATCCTTTGCAGATGACCTAGCCATATGGACATCTGAAGAATATATTAGTACAGCTAACAGCAGAATACAGCAAGCCTTATTAGCACTAGAGGACTGGTCAAAATCATGGCTAGTGAAGATAAGTGAGGAGAAAACAACATGCACAGTGTTCTCCCTCTCAAATAAAACTCAACAACCTAAGCTGGTATTGAATGGAAAAATATTGCGCCATGAAGAAAATCCAAACTATCTCGGAGTCACCTTTGATCGTCGCCTGACATGGAAAACACAGGTTGAGAAAAATCGAACAAGAGCAAGGCAAAGAATGGCAATCATGAAAAAGCTTGCTGGTACAACGTGGGGAGCAGATGAGAAAGTTCTCAAGAAGTTATATACTGGACGGGTGAGGCCAGTACTGGAATATGGCATTGCAGCTTGGGCAACAGCAGCTAAGTCAAACTTTAACAAAATAAGTAGAGTCCAAAATCAAGGAATGCGAATCATAACTGGAAGCCTGAAGACAACGCCTATTAATGAACTTGAAAAGATCACTTGTTTACAACCAATGCAGGATAGAAGAGATAGCAGAGCCCAGCAACAAGCAGAAAAATTTAGAAGATTGACAGACCACCCTATGTATAAAAGGTTTAGTGGCTTTGGAAAGGGACGACTGAAGCGTAGCAACTTTGTAGAAACTGCAAAACGAAAGATTAGGGCAGATCCCATACTTAACATATCAACAGTCAAACCTATTTACAATGCAGACAAGTTCCCAGCTTGGAGACAGCAGCAACTGCCTGAGATGATAGAAAACATTCCTGGTATTGAGAAAAAGAACACTCAGCATGAAACCGAAAGAAGAGATATAACCCTAAACTACATAAAAGAACAATACCCAAGCAGCAATTGGACCCATGCATATACAGATGGATCAGCCAAAAATTCAATAGAGAATGGAGGAGGAGGAATTCTCCTAAATTTAAAAAATGGAGTGAAAAAAACACATTCAGTGGCAACTGGAAAGTTTTCAAGTAACTTCAAAGCGGAGGTAGAGGCTCTGAAAACTGCAGCAGAAATGCTCTTGATGGAGGAAAATAAAGAGAAGCAAATAGCTATCTTCACAGATGCAAAGTCAGCTGTCTCAATACTGAAGAGCAATAACAGCACAGAAATAGCTGACCTAAGAGCAGCACTCCATGGTCTATGCCAGAAATCCAAAAAAGTTGTAATACAGTGGATCCCATCACATTGCAGTATACCTGGAAATGAAGAGGCTGACAGACTGGCAAAAGAGGGCGGACGACTACCACAGCCTGACATAGACATAACCTATAATGAGGCAAAGAGGTTGATAAAAAGCACCTATAGAACCAAATGGGAATCAGAGCATCCAGGCCACCAGAAGGATGATGCATATTACAAACTCGACAGAAGAGAACAAGTAGCAATCTTCAGACTCCGCACAGGACATAACAGGCTGAAATACCACTTGTTCAATAAACTAAAGATAGGAGATACCGATGAATGTAATTGTCGAACTGGAAAAATGACAGCAAAACATTTGCTTCAGGATTGCCCAATATATGCAGAACAGAGAAAAATATTTTGGCCCACACCTGCTTCATTAGAGGACAAGCTCTATGGAGATATCAACAAGCTCAAGTTGACCGTAGCTTACTTTAACTACATACAGGTTGACATTTAAAGGTGTATGAAGAAGTATTCAGACTGCCACACTTCATACCACAGGTATGTCGGTTACAAAAGCCTCCCAGAGGCATGAAATGAATATTGCTGGATAGGAGATCCATTACGTGGAAAGTCCGAATCAAAAGCTCACTGTGTGGGCTTTCAAAAAAGGTGGAAAAAGTGTCCTAGTGGCACAAAATGGAATATTGCTTGGATAGCAAATCCATTATGTGGAAAGTCTGAATCAAAAGCTCACTGTGTGGGCTTTCAAAAAAGGTGGAAAAAGTGTCCTAGTGGCACGAAATGGAATATTGCTCGGATAGCAAATCCATTGTGCGGAAAGTCCGAATCGAAAGCTCACTGTGTGGATGTCATCTGCACACTGCATTCTTCTGGTTTCCGGAAGAACAGCCTATGGTGAACGGAAGGTCCCAATATACGGAAGTGAGGCTAAGCAGCCATGTGCAGGACGTGACGATTCCTTGGGTGAGCCCAGTACCAGAGCGCTGTGTGTTGGCTCTGCAAGTATGGAAGCCTCCTTGGATGGCGGGGAATGCCCATGGTCTGCCCCTGCCTTCCCTTGAGGGCTGACCAGGATGTCTTTGGCTGTTCTATATGGGCCAGCTAGGATGGGAGATAACACCACAACAGTGAGAGTCAAACGTCCTAAGAAACCCCCGGGAAGGTTAACCCGGTCAACAAATGCCCGCAGAAGTCGGATGTGTCGGCCTAACGGCGCAAGAACGCAGCTCTGCTGTAAACAGGCACAACGCAATCACATCCGAAAAAAACTCCGGATGAACGAAGAAGAAGAAGAAGAAGATATCATTGATATTTGCCCATTCTATTAGCTTTTCCCCTCTTTCATTTCTTGTACCTAAACCATAATTCCCCACTACATCCTCCATTTTTCCCTTTCCTACTTTTGCATTAAAATCACCAAGTATTATCTTTATTTCTTGTGATCCAATTTGAGCCATCGCCATTTCTATTTCGTCGTAAAAGTGTTGTATTTCTTCATCACTACTGCGCTTGCTGTTGGTGCATATACTTGTATAATATTTATGTCTATTGGTTTGCCTTTGATTTTTACCATAATAACTCTATCTGAAATACACCAGTATCCATTAATTGACTTGGCTGTTTTTTCGTCTAATATTATTCCTACACCTTTTTCATGTGTATCCCCTTCAGAATAAATTATTGTGTGATTGTCAGCTATAATTTTGCCCGATCCCTTCCATCTCATCTCACTAACGCCTAGTATATTCATTTTCATGCTATCCATCTCTCTTAGAACATTGGTCAACTTTCCTAGCTCATTTAATGTCCTAACATTCCATGTTCCTACTCTAAATTTATTTATTTTAGTTAAGTTTTTGCCATCAGTAGCTGGATGACGGTCTGGTGTCACCTGTGGCTCATGACTGTCCCTACCGGACGAGGATGCCCTAAGACAGCCATTAACGTCCTTCACTAACTTTGAAATATGTTTTGCCATGAAGTCTTGGGAAGATAATGTGGTGGTTTCCCCTTGCCTTCCACATTCACATGGTGGTCTTTTTACCTCTGCCTTTGACAGCCATTTCCGACTGTAAGGACAAGTGAGTGCCCTGCTCTGCTCAGCTGCAGAGATTTCCACTTATTCCGGTGGATACTCGGTCCCCAGAGCTGTGTTAGCCACGCCGTAGTGTGTTTCCATCCTCTACCGCGGGGAGGTGCAGTTGGGATTTTCCCTTCATAAAGTTATGGTCTATGACCAAAACTCTCCAGTACTTTTAGAGGACTTTATTCATAGCACCATTAATTAATTACTATCTAGCACAATTCACCAACTTACAGTTTTTAATGCGTCATTACCGGGCCCTCAATCCAGCGAGCGACACGGCTCACCCAGTTTCCTGTACTGCCGTGTGTTTACAAGCCTGGTGTGTACTGGCCATCGCTCTTGCTGTAACACGGATTCTACAACGCTTAAACGCTGTCTATGCCGCTTGACTAGAAGGTTTCCTATTCACCTTTGAATCGCTGTCCACATCTTCATATGATATCGCTGGTCTTGTCGATTTCCACGATGTGTACGTGCCTGTGTTCTCAGCCCAACTGCCTTCTCGACTGTACGCCAACTGTGTTCAAAGCTCGATTGGCTACTATCTTTAGCCCGTTACCGGTGTCTTTTCGTTATAACTCTCCGTGATTATTTATCACTCTTAATGTCTCAACAATCTATGTTGCTGTTACTCAGGTCTTAAGTAATCTGACTCATGGTAGGTACATACCTACCTACCTACCTATCTACCTACCTACCTACGTACGTACGTACGTACATACATACATACATACATACATACATACATACATACATACATACATACATACATACATACATACATACTGTGACAAATGTGATAGTTGACAGAGGACCTAGTTAGTAGTGTTCTCTGGAGATATATCTTGAATAATAAATAACAAGATAAAGGATATGATTTAGCACGTTTTGTCTAGAGGCCACTCAAATGAGCTAATCATTCCCGCAATAGCCTTTTTGGAGAACCACTTTTCTTTGGCTCAAACCCCCACTGTGAAACCACTATGTATCTACACAGAAATTTATAAAAGAAGTAAAAGGTTCCCTCAAGACCAAAAGGAGATCTTGACTATTTGCCCCTGTACAACTGAGGATCCATCTCTCTCATTATAATGTTGCCAGTGTGCTATTCGTCCGTCACATTAGATCTACCTTTCTTTATTTTGTCAGTGTGACCTATATCAGGTTGTCCCATTTCTTTGGGATTGTAGGATTCAATTATTTGTAGACAAACTCAACAATAACTGTACATTACATCTGTTGGACAAGACATCTACATGACAGTTTCTTGACAAAAGTGGGACATACATTCACAAGGAATTGTGTACACCAGCCATTGTACAAGACTTACATCATAAGAGATACTTGACAACATCTATACAAGACTTTTCACAATATGTATAATCAACCACAGCACTTAAGACAGTCACCAGAGACAACACTTGACAGCAACTGTACAAGAAATTCACTGGGGACATGTACTTAAAACACTGGTTAATTAAATACAATTTATTGAGCTGATGGTGAGTCGAGTGATGATCCATGGTTCATCTTTCTGTCATGTCAACACCTCAACAAGGTACATTCATAATGCACAAATATGCTAACATGCATGCAGATAAACATGATACCACACTCGGATCCCTCCTCCACCCAATACTCAAACTTTCCTCCTCCTCTCCTCTCTAATCTCCACTACACCATTGACTTTTATCCTTTCCTCTACTGTTAATGAGGGAAAACCAAGATAAGCCATAACCTGGGGCAAGCATAGGGACATTCTGCTCCACTGGTCTGTTTAATCCTTTTAGCACCTATGATGGGTGTTGGACAAGCTCAGGTTGCAGTTCTCCCCATGATGATTTTCCAAGTCAGACTAATTATCCCCTACTGTCACAGTTTGAAGAAAGGTTACAGCCCTGTCTTTCACCGGTGAGTTGACTGTTTATGAAGTTGAGACTTAGGGCTTTGTTCTACTTTTCCTGTAGAGGAAGATCTAAGATACAAATATGTCCCAG
>JACEFZ010001699.1:595000-823859 GCA_014155875.1 Cepaea nemoralis
ATGGCTGCTTTAAATCCTCACTTCAATATATTGGGCATTTCGTTTTCCCCGGGCCATTCCCACACAAACCAGACCGATCTGCAGACGGTATCCACTCAGCGAGTTTTCGGTTCGGACATGTGCTTGTCTTTGTGCCCATCAGAGCTGTTCCAGGCACGACGGACATTCGGAAAACTACCTAGTCAGAGCTGTTCCGAACAAGAGCGGCATTCGGAAACTAGGTAGTCAGAGCTGTTCCTAGCACGAAAGAAATTTCACTCGGACGTTTTTTGCGTTGTGCCTGATTTATTTGCACCCGTAGGCCAGCACATCCGACTTCAGCAGGCATTTTTACGGGTTAGCCTTCCCGGGGTTTCGAGAGACTTTAGACTGTTTGTGCTGTGGTATCGCTCACATCTCAGCTGGTCAAAGTAGAACGGTCAACGACAACACGGTACACCCTCAAGGGAAGGCAGGGGCAGACCAGGGGATTCCCCTGCTATCCAAGGAGGCTTCCATAATTGCAGAGCTGGCACATAATGCTCTGAGACTGGGCTCACCCGAGGAGTTGCCACGTCCTGCTCATGGCTGCTTTAATTCCTCACTTCCATGTGTTGGGTATTTCGCTTGCCACTGGTCGCTCAAGCACACACCAGGAACGGTCAGTCTGCGGGCGATATCCACAAGGTAAGCTTTCACATTGGACTTCGGGCCACGCAATGGATTCGCTAGCCTTGCGTTCCATTTCGTGTTATTGAGACGTTTTTCCACCTTTGTCTAGACTTTCTACGAGGTAGATACAGACAGTTTTCGTAACCATTTTGACTGGGGCTCTTCTTCTACCTTTTTGTACTCACTCACGAGGTAGGCTACATGTGCTGCCGGCTCAGCACCTTACCTCCGTGCAGAAGTGGGCGAGAAACGGCCAGACCCTCTCATCCAGGGATCCCTCTTATCCCCCAGCTGAGAGCCTTCGGACAAGTAACTGGACTGGGCATGTAGCGTGCTCAGACTCACCTCCATTTTTCGGTAGGTGGGTATCGACCTGGCTCTCACATCCGATGGTTTATGGCTTAGAGGCGTTCAGCCACAACCCTCGACAGAGAGCCTTATAGTACATGTTCGGACCAAGAACTTCTGCCTTCGTGCGCCTGATTTAAACTTTTGACTGCTATCCTCAGTCTACCTGCAGAGCAGCAGGTTGTGTCTCGCTTAGTCTGGCCCCTATCCCATGAGCTGTCCGATATGTAGTTTTCATCCATCGACACAGCACATGGGGTCAGTGGGACATGCAAGCTCCCCCATCACGGCAAGGTGGAGACACATCGGGGGAGGGAGCCCTATTTGATAACCGAAAACAACTTACTATACTAATTACTATGCGCCTTTGACCACCATTGTGTGTCGTTTTGGTAGCTCATGCCTTGTCTGTTGGACTGGATGTGTCCCGTTACTTCCTACATCTCGAGCGAATCTTGCACCGACTCGATTGCACTGTCAACCTTCCACTTCCTTCCAGCCTTGAGCGTAGAATGTGAGGTGCGGGCTGTTTCGTCTGGGCAATCACGCAACATCATCGCAAGCCTGGCTTTTCCAACTTTGTATTCCTCGACGACGGACTTGAAAAGGGAGCACAGATTTGCCTTCTTTGAGTTACAACGATACGTCCTATTTACCTGATGGCAAGTTTCCTTGTGACTTTCAAGCCATTTCCTTGTGACTTTGCTGATTTTTTTTCTTTCTGTCGTCTATACCGTGCTCGTGCACACGTCGTAAATGAGTAGCGGCCGGAATCAGTATGACATCAGATCTTAAATTTTCCGATTAGTCTGCTTTTATCGATGGCTCGAGGGGCGTTTTCTGTTGTCTCGCGTATCTGTTGTACCGCGTTCTTCGTCTGTCATCTAGGGATCGTACATCGGTCGAGACTATTGACGGGTTCCTCCATTACAGTGTGGATAGCCAGGTTGACTACCTTGAATGCAGTTGGCGCACCTTGCCCCTCACGGTGGAAAGGCTTCTCGATTTCTCTGGCTTGAAGCTCATCCAGCACCAATCGATCAGTTGAGATCCAGCCCTTTGAACATGCGATGTGCATGATTCTCATCCGGTGTCAGGGTTGTCTTGTCGCCTTGAGTGGTGACATTCTGCATTCCTCGCTAAGTTTTGGTCCTAGGCATAGCCGGATACCGCATCCAGAAAGACCTGCATGGCTATGACAAACAATTTCGGCGAAATTTTACATCCTTTTGCTATAGTTATAGATACCTGGAGGTCAGTCCACCTGCTCGTGAACGTCGAGGTAGAGAAACGGAGAGTGAACCCGGAGAAATTGTGCTTACGCATCGACGTGATCTCCACTGGAACGTCATACATCCAGAGAGCCCGCCACAGCAGGGTTGCCATTCTAGATATTTTATATCCAGATCTAGAGGTTTTTACCGGCGTCTGGATACCGTTTTCTGACGTTTGGATGCTGGATGCAATTCCAGATACTTTTCATTTGGAGTTGGATATGTTGGATACTTTCTAGATTTTACTTTTCTTTCGGTGTCATTTTTTGTTTGGTCTGGACGCGCATACATTATGGTAACTGCCATTATGTAAACTTTGAACTGACTTGGGTTAACGCTCAACAATTTGGCAAACCCCCCCCCCCCCCCCCCCACCGGTAATGAGTAAAAGGGCGCATAAACTATTATAACATTATTTGAACTGTAAACTCACCGTGTTGCGAATTATTGCTGTGATGCTCACTTTGTGATTCTTTTTCATGTGATTCTTTTTTATAATTGCTCACCTTCATATGTGTCTTCCACTTTGAACAAATCTGTCAACATGCCAAAACTAAAGCAATATGAACAAACATTTCGGAAAGAGTGGCTGCAGGATGACATAATTAAAGATTGGGTGATATCAATTCATGGAGATGCGACTAAGGCTCGTTGTAAGTACTGCAAGTGCGAAATGAAAGCGAAAATACAAGACTTGAAGAAACATGCAGAGACTAAAAAACATACAAATGCAGTGCCATTTAGGGATATGCCACCGTTTACATCTGTTTTCAGAACTACACAGAGTAATGAATCATCAAAAGTTGAAGGATCTGTCGCAATTTGTTTAAATTGTTATTGTGCAATCGTGAACTGTGCCCATTTGATTGATTTGTTTAAAAACACTATTTCTGACAGTAAAATGCTAAAGGACATGAAAATGCATCGCAACATGTGTACACACATGATCAGAAGTACTTTGTTTTCTCACTTTGAAGAAGATTTGATCAGTGATATTTCTACAAATAAATATAGTAATGTATAGTTTATTATTAGACGAATCGAATGACATTTCGGTTCTGAAAGTGCTTGGTGTATGTGATATATATTATAGCAACAGCAAAGACAAAGTAGTTTCTACATTTCTTGGACTAGTTCACCTGGAAGAGTGTGATGCAGAAAGTATAGTTCAGGCACTGTAGAAACTTTTGGTCAGTAAACATTTAAACTTTAAGAATTTGGCTGAAATCGTAATCGATAATGCATCGGTATTGGTTGGTATCAACCATGGCGTTTATGCAAAATTGAAGGAAGATATCCCATCTTTAATCCTCATAAAATGTACGTGTCATTCCTTGCAGCTAGCATTATCACATGCTTCATCAGAATGTTTACCAAGGAATTTGGAATTCCTTATTGCTGAAACACATAACTGGTTCTCCAAATCATCTGCCAGACAACAGCAATATAGTAATTTATATAAAGCACTAGCTGACCCGGCCCGGCTTCGCCCAGTCCTTGGTGGGGAGCATCTCATTTAATTCATATAAGTAGTCATATAAGTTCCCGTTCCCGTTACCGACTGTCTGTCTGTCTGTCTGTCTGTCTGTCTGTCTGTCTGTCTGTCTGTCTGTCTGTCTGACCCGGCCCGGCATCGCCCAGCCCCTGATGGGGAGCATCTCATTTAATTCATATGAGTAGTCATATAAGTTCCCGTTCCCGACTGTCTGTCTGTCTGTCTGTCTGTCTGTCTGTCTGTCTGTCTAATCATTTATTGGTTGCAGTTAGAACAACCTTAGATAAACGAAGACCAACTTACATAAAGCATTAGAAAGAGCACTTGAAAGATCTTTACATCTTCCCCAACAATTAACTTGGGTAAATGGAGCAGCGGCAGCAGCAGCAGAAGAAGAAGAAAAAGGAGGAGTAGGAGCTGGGAGGAGGAAGAGGGAGGAGGAGGGAGGAGGAGGAGAAAGAGAGAAGAGGAGGATGGAGGAGGGAGAGGGAGGAGGGGGAGGAGAAGAGGAAGAGGGTAGGAGGTGGAGGAGGGGAGAGGAGGAGGAGGAGGAATATAACGCATATGCCTGCAATGTTAATAATGGCTGAAGTTGTTCCATGTCTTCTTAGAGTTGGCGACAGTGTAAAGAAATATAAAATCTTCAAACTTGATAGAGATAAGGTAACTATTATTTATTTATTCTTTAAGCAAAAAAAGATGAGTTACAATGTTATGCATTATGCATTATTTTTATGAAAACTTTGAAAATGCTTTACAGATTGTATCATTATTTATTATAACTCATATGCCGGTATATAACTATGGACAAAGAGTTTATAAATCTTTGAAAACGATGCCACAATATGACTATAAGTTATACAGAAAAGTTATGCCCCTTGAAATAACTTTTACAGAGTTAAGTCCCCTGAGATATATGAAATTATAATGAAAAATGAAAAATGAAATAATATTGGGTAAGCAGCCGATTTCACACTACAAAAATATGACAGTGGGCTGCGCTGGAATGAAAGGAAGACGTGTAGAAAATTTCATCTCAATCGGATGGGCCGTTCGCGAGCGAATAAAGGACATATGGACATACAGACAAACAGACAGACAGACGGAGATCGCCTTTTATATATAAGATTAAATGATAGTTCCTCACCACTGAAAATTCTGTCATATTGCAAAACTAGATGGTTATCAATTCAACCAGCTGTTGAAGTAATTGTGTACCAATCGTTGGAGTTGAAGACACACTTCGAAATAACAACACAAAGTGAAAAGTGCTTCACAGCTGAAATACTTTATGGAATGTACTGTGATGAAAAAATTTGGCATTCCTTCTCTTTTTACATGTCATTTTAAGTGAAGTGCAAAAAGTTAATAAACTGTTTGAATCTCAAAATGTTGATATGATTGATTGATTGATTTAGGAACCGACAACACAGCATTCGGGGCATTCCCATAAGCGCTCCGTCCCCATCCTCAGCAGCCAGCGAAGAGTTCCAACACTAATAGTACCTCTAGCAATCTGATTATATGTCCGTCTCGCCTTTCCTCTGAGCGTCGATCGTCGGCCAGATCCCCTCGTCACCCCTCGCTGTCGCATTCTTGCCAGACAATGGTGATCCATTTGCTCCTCCGACGTGTACACGTGCTCCCACAAGGCCGCAACCACGTCTTCCTTATCATGCATCAATACTCCACCAAGTTTTGCAGAGCCAGCCAATCTGTCCTTCTCTTCATTCCCCAGCACACCAGCATGCCCCGGAGAAAAGATTCATTCGATGCTTGTCACCCGTGACTTCCGAAGCGAAGCAAGCCACTCTGCACGAAGCTTGCCTGTCCTCACCCTACTCAGCATGCTTTCTGAGTCAGTTACAATCACGATGTGTGTGTGTATCGTATTCTCCATCCAGCGGAAAGCTGCACTGACCGCCTCCACCTCCATTCCTAAACTAGATGTTGTGGTATCATATGACAGGCTCTTCTGCACCAAACGGCGACCATTAGCTTTTGCTAAGAACCCCCAGGCACTTCTCGTGCCTCTCAACACAGAACCACCTGTATATATAATCACATCACCCGGGCGAGCATTATCCTGAATTAGTTGCTGGATTTCCACTTCCGTGGCCCCTGCTGGCCACTCCCTGCACTCCCGGCTCAATGTGATTATAACTCTGCACAAGTCTGACTGCTCCGCTGGCACTCTGACCCACTCCTCTCCTCGCCTAATGTTCTCCAAGATGCACACCTGTCTGATCGTATCCTCCGCCTGAGCCATCCATGATTTCCCTCTTATCAGTCGCTGACCCTTAACTACGTCCAGCGCCTCATGCAACGGGTGATCTGTGTCAGCAACTACTCTGAGGTATGCCTTCGCCTGCATCACCTTGAGCCTACCAGCAACAGTCGGCAAACCAAGGATGTAACGCATACACACGACTGGGGTGTCTCTGGTGCATCCCAGAATGACCCGCATAGCTTCGTTCTGTATGCGCTCTAATTTCACCAGTTGACACTTTGAGACAGTGAGCAGTCCAAGTCCATAATCAATCACTGAGAGATTCAAGTGCTGGTATAGTGTGAAAAGCATTTTCTGCTCTGTGTCCATTGCAGCCATAGTTTTAAGTGCATTGAGTCCCTTTTGAGATCTTGTCACAACCGACTCCACATGGTCCTTGAAGGACAGGCTCCTGTCAAATGTGATTCCCAGATACTTCAGTTTGTTCTCTCTGTTGACGCTTCTACCATTTATCGTGAGGCTTGGGACATCAGTGCTCACAATCTTGTTGTCCAGAGAGCACCACAAAACAGCTGCCTTTTCCGGGTGGATGACAGCACTAATTTCAGTGCAACTGTCAATCACTTTGTCTACTGTCGCCTGTAGCTCCTGGGCTGTTTGCTCCCTATCTCTCCCCTGCCTATATGCAAGAATATCATCTGCAAATGTTAATATCCTTCCAACCCCTGGTGCTGCTAGGTTTGCAATCTTGCTCGTATACACGTTAAAGAGCACCGGTGAGATTGCAGATCCCTGTGGCAGTCCCGGGGTTAAAATATGTGGCTCTGAGGTCCATGCACCCAGACGGAGAGCAACCCGACGAGAATGCAGGACGGCTGCTATCCAGTTCACCAACCAGAGATTTACCCCCTTCTCCATCAGTGCGGTCATCAAAATATCATAGCGAACTCTGTTATACGCATCCTCGAGATCAAGTAGTGTCTTCATCGATCGCCAGGCCTCATTGCCATTCTAGTCGGCCTACCATCATTTATGCAGACCACATCAGAGTCCACCATGGCATCCGCACGGGAAATTCCCTGTCGGTTTTCTCCACTACTGTCCCAATCTCTGTTTCTCGCATTGAAGTCTCCACATATGAGTAGCCTATCACCTGGTTATTCCTCCAATTCCTTGAGCCAGTCCCAGTGTTCCTTCTGACAAAACAATCCACTGTGGCATATACATTTATGATGTTCCAGCTTAAGCCACCAATCTCCATTTGTATACACTGGACCTCTCTTGCACTGTGATTCCACTGGCTCAAGTCAAGCACCACATGCTTCACTCCTTTCTTCACCAGCAGACCTTGCCCATGTATCTTCTGCCCAGTGCGTTTTATATAACTGACGTACCCAGGGCAATGGTATTTGTCTGCATTTAACTCCTGGAGCATGAGGACATCAAAATCGTATATTAGCCTCTCCAATACAGGATCTCTCTGCCTGGCACTACAGTAGTATATCACGTCCTAACTAAGTCGCAAATGGAGTGGCGACCCCCGATTTTTTACTATATAAAAAGTCTACCACCGCAAGCGAAACGTCACAAAAGCGGACCTCATTTTCAAGGGATGCAACCCATGAATAAATAATCGAACATATGTTTGCACTGTTACCTCTCTTTTTTATGTTGCGAATTTTTAAATTTTTTTTAACATTTAATAATTGCTGTTAGTATTAGTCGTAGTGGGCGATGCTTAAACACTATCATCCAACGGTTGATGCTGTTAAGGTACAGTGCTCTTCCTCCTTGGTTTTTTTTATTTCGTCTTCTTTCTTTATCTGTATTGGGCACAACGCTATCATCATTCCATTGGTGTTGTGTGAGGGATAGGGCCTACAGTGTATTTCCTCGGGGTGGTCTAGGGGCGGGCCAGCGTGGGGATGGGGGCTCAGGGGTGGGGCACGAGTGTCGGCATGTGGGGTAGGGCTAGGTGGTTCGAACTTCGGGCCATGACAGGTGTCATATGAAAAACGTAATAGGTAAGCATGTATATATGGCAGCTATATGATCTATAGAAGGTCGCAGTGGTGTAAACACTATCATCATAGGGTTACAAATGAAAATCTTCAAAAGTGAAGATGGTCGGTATTATTGATTGTAGTTGGTATAGCTTAGTGAAATTCGTTTGTAAGGGGTGGGTAGCAGTTATTAGTGATCTGTAGAGTGTCACGGTGGTTTGTTTACTACTCATACAGGTTACAAATGAAAACCTTAAAAGTAAAAATGACCATTATTATTGATTTTAGTGGGTATATCTTAGTGAAATTCGTTGGTAAGGGGTGGGTAGAGGTTATTAGAGATCTGTAGATGGTCGTAGTTGTGTAAACACTATCATCATACGGGTTACAAGTGAATACCTTAAAAAGTAAAAATGGCCCATATTAATGATTGTAGCATTTATTGCTTAGTGAAATTCGTTGGTTAGGGGTGGGTAGCGGATATTAGTGGTCCGTAGAGTGTCATAGCTGTGTAAAAACTATCATCACACAAGTTACAAATGAAAACCTTAAAAAGTAAAAATGACCGATAATATTGATTGCAGCAGGTATAGCTTAGTGAAATTCGTTGGTAAAGGGTGGGTAGCGGTTATTAGTGGTTTGTAGAGCGCCGTAGTGACCTATACACTATCATCATACAGGTACAAATGAAAACCTTAAAAAGGTAAAGATGGCCGGCATTATCGACTGTGCCGGTATGGCTTAGTGAAAGTCGTTTGTAAGGGGTGAGTGAGTAACGGAGTAGCTAGATAAGTGCTTCCGAACACTATCATCACACAATTTTCAGGGCTTCAAATGAAAACCTTAAACAAATAAAAATGACCGATATAATTGAATGTATCGAGTATGGCTTAGTGACATTCGGTGGTAAGGGGTGGGTGAATGGAGGAACGGCTAGATAGGTGCTTCTGATAATTGTTAAAGGGTGGTCAAGTAGCGGGGTGGTTAGATTAATATGTCCGGCCCTTGTTAAGAGCAGGATAAGGTGCTAGATAAAGACTCGATCAATGGTAAAGAGTGGATGAGTAGAGGAAAGGCTAGGTAGGTGTTTCTGATCAATGTTAAGGGGTGGTAGAGTGGCGGGTTGGCTTGAACAGAGCGTTCCTTGAAAAGAGCCGAAGATTGCGTCTCATATTAAAGTCTGGGGCATGAACTCATAGTTGGCTGAGTTAAGGGTGACTGCCTGGGTGACTCATCACGGGGCTATGTCGGTGAGTGTGAACGTGCTCAGACATGCCTTTGGGGAAAAACGGAGGATGACTCA
This sequence comes from Cepaea nemoralis, assembly GCA_014155875.1. Lineage (NCBI taxonomy): Eukaryota > Metazoa > Mollusca > Gastropoda > Stylommatophora > Helicidae > Cepaea > Cepaea nemoralis. The sequence goes on from JACEFZ010001699.1 coordinate 604,305, forward strand.
GAGTGTACTGAACGGGGTAAACCTGCTTGAACATGTTTAGAGATGTTTTCTATGGTGCATCAGCCGCACAGTCTGTATAAAAAAAGACCGCAAAGGCGGGCTTAAGACACTACGCTTGCGACAAGACCTATAGAAAACACCTCACCGAATATACCACAGTGGTAAGTAGCACTGTGTGTTTGCTATATTGTCTCGTTACACGTCGTCAAGTAGGTATAATGCTGTCACTAGTGTATATCTCAGAAACTACATGAGGCAACTAACAATACACCGCAAGGTATAGCCGTATGGTATAAGAATACTAATACAGATACTAATGACGGTCGTAATCATCATCAGCTTCACTTTTGCCGCCAAGTGACTTGGGGAGAAATGACGCCTCACAGTTCGATGGGTGGCACTGAATAGTGTCATGCCGGGTGATTGTCTGTATTCTCAGGCGTCATCTGCTGTAGTCCGTTAGGGTAGCTGCTGTGGTGCATTCCAATAGTGTACATATGAAACACCTTTTTCATTAAAGCATGCTTTCTCTTTTCACTAAATCATATTGCTTTTGTCCATCTACAGATTCAAACCAAGACGACCAGTCCCTCACTGACACGTGGACCACATCGATTCTGGAACGCACGAACGTATGTGTATATATCAGGTCTCCACTAAGTGTAGTGTAACACATATGCGTCTACGACTATGTCCTCTTTCTGTCCAGTGTATGGAGACATGCTGTATTCAACCATTCAGTATTGATCATTATCCCGTTCACTCCCGTTCGCTACCCACCTCTTACCAACGAATTTCACAAAGCAATAAACGCTACAATCATTAATATGGGCCATTTTTACTTTTTAAGGTTTTCACTTGTAACCCGTATGATGATAGTGTTTACACAACTACGACCCTCTATAGATCTCTAATAACCTCTACCCACCCCTTACCAACGAATTTCGCTAAGATATACCCACTAAAATCAATAATAATGGCCATTTTTACTTTTAAAGGCTTTCATTTGTGACCTGTATGATGATAGTAAACAAACCACTGTGACACTCTACAGATCACTAATTACTGCTACCCACCCCTTACCAACGAATTTCACTAGCTATACCAGCTACAATCAATAAAACGGACCATCTTCACTTTTTTAAGATTTTCATTTGTAACCCGTATGATGATAGTGTTTACACCACTACGACCCTCTATAGATCTTATAACTGCCATATATACATGCTTACCTATTAAGTTTTTCATATGACACCTGTCATGGCTCGAGGTTCGAACCACCTAGCCCTACCCCACACGCCGACTCCCGTGCCCCACCCCTGAGCCCCAATCCCCACGCCGGCCCACCCCTAGACCACCCCGAGGAAATACACTGTAGGCCCTATCCCTCACACAACACCAATGGAATGATGATAGTGTTATGCCCAGTACAGATAAAGAAAGAAGACGAAATAAAAAAACCAAGGAGGAAGATCACTGTACTTTAACAGCATCAACCGTTGGATGATAGTGTTTAAGCATCACCCACTACAACTAATACTAACAGCAATTATTAAATTAAAAAGAAAAATTAAAAAATTCGCAACATAAAAAGAGAGGTAACAGTGCAAAAATACGTTCGATTATTTATTCATGGGTTGCATCCCTTGAAAATGAGGTCCGCTTTTGTGACGTTTCGCTTGCAGTGGTAGACTTTTTATATAGTAAAAAAATCGGGGGTTGCCACCCCACTTGCGACTTAGTTAGGACGTAACATACTACTCACTACGACAGTTCCAGTATCCCACTCTTACATGGTTGAACCTTAGTCTCTCTACTTTTCGTCTTGTTCTCCTGGCGGCTGCTCTCCTATTTCTATGTCTTCTTCTCACACCATTTCCTCGCCTTCTCCTCCTCACTCACTCTTTGCTAGCCTCTGAAAGATGTGTCAAGCGCAGAGCACGTGCTCCGTAGCTCCGACGACGATTCCCGTGTTTAATTAATTAAATCCATAAGCAAAATTTTTGATATTGCAGGAAATAACCGGTCGCCCTAGCATTGCCTGCTTACTAGGGTAGGGGCAGGGGATGTCCCTCAGGAGTCCATACGCCTAGCGCCGCCCCGCCCGCATACCAGACGTTCCACGTTCACGACCAACTCACCCGTGGCCATTCATTCCTCTGCACGTCCGTCCACCTTAAACTTAGGGTTTTATAATCGCAGCTTTCCATCTCCTAGATTGGCCGCTTTATTAGCTAACGGGCCCAATCCACCTGAGGGCAAGAGGTTCCAGCGCCTCATTCCTGGCGAACACAGTAGATACATGTATACAGGGAACACAACCAATGACAAACAATATATATCAAATTGTACATAGCTAAAGTCACTGCACAATGGAAACAACTCTCGCCGGTAGATAGTTAAGCACCAAACAAAGCAGTGATTACTTCAGTAATATGGTTAACTATATACGTTGAGCTCTGCAGTACAACATACTGACGGCACAGCAGTGACCAGATCACACACTGACACAACCAGGAACAACACACATGTCTTCTACCGTATGTCAATAAACGAGGTAGAATTTATAAATTAGCCTTGTGTTTTAAAGCCAAATAAGCTAAAGTGCATTTAGATTTTGTAACCGGCAGCTTGGGTGCATTGGAGGTTCGCTTGGAAGTTGTAACCAGTTTCATTCAGAATGTCCAGATGTTGTATCAAGGACTTGTCATCGAACATGCTCGTCTCTCGGATGGCGCCCAGGACTTTCCCAAGGAGTAGATTGTGAACATTGGCAAGATTTTTATAACCGGGCTCTTACATAGATCAGAATATCGCTGGCAGTCCACTGCCGCAAACTGATCGCTGTCTTGATTGATGTCTTTCCGCCTTTTTAAATTGGCTTTGGGTGCGTCAGTTTGGGGGTCCAGTGGATCGTAAAACATAACCATTGCCAGATCCTTGTATTTGACAAAGGCCTGAAAGTTATCATCGTCTATCCCAGGGGTCACCAAACTACGGCCCCGCGACGTCATTTCATCCGGCCCGCAGACGGACTCGAACTTACTTGATAAAACGTATGGAACACAAGACGTTGTGATACAATTTTAATGTAAATATTCTGTAGAATAGGAGATCTTCACACATGCGGGGACCTCATGGGTGCTATGTGTATTAAATTTACTATTTTTAATTATAAATTATTGTATCTAGATGTTCTTGTTTATTGCAATGTTTGCTTATTTCGCGCCATCCCAAGTCCTTCCTCGGCTCGTGGTAGCGCCGCCTACGCTCTGACGTTACCATGGATTTCATGGCAACACACACACACACACACACACACACACACACACACATCTTTCCCTTCCCCAGATGCGCCCGGCTGTCAACACAGGTCCTATGCTCCAGAAATAATTACTTCTTTTTGCCAGTCATCCATTGTATAGATATGTAACAAGGATTTATTTGTTTGACAGTGATAGTTAAGTGAACTACAGATCCTTACGCAAATGTTTACGTTGCTCAGGAACTCTGTGCGATGATCCAAGTGTTTGTCCTACTTTATGCAATAAACCAGATGGGCAGAGATGTTACATGTAGGCGATTTCAGTCTGTTTCGGCGGAACCCCTGGATGCCACTCACAGAACACAGGTTGAAAAACTCTGCTCTAGGCTGTTTATTTAGGCCGGACCTATTTATATATTTTGTAAACCTTATTATGAGATACCAGTGACCCCTAGTCCTCTGCTTTTCTTGTGTTTCTATAGGATTTTAATTATGTTTCTAATTCAATGTCTTTTTCATTTTCAGATCCCATGTACTTCACCCTTCATTATGGCTAATAAGAAAAGAAAAGGGAACGCCGAGTGTCCAGTTTTCATTGTAGAATGGGGAGTAAAGTACTTCTTTGTGGAAACAAATGACCAGAAAACCAATTGCATACATCTATCAACATATTGGAAGTTTTCTGGAAAGTTGCGCTCTGAAAAAGTAAAACAAAATGAGTCCACGAAACGTGGTTTAGAAACACAAAGAAATATCTTCACGAGAAAGTGTGCTGAAAATGAATCTGTCACTCGTGCAAGATACAAAATAGTGCATAAGATGGCAGAACGAGGAAAACCGTTTAGTGATGGCAACTTCCTCGAAGAGTGTATGGTGGAAGCAGCAAATGACTTGTGTCCTGAGAAAGCCGATTTGTTTGGAACTATCAGCCTTTCAGCAAGTTCAGATGTGCGAAGAACAGAAAAATTTGTAGAGAAAATAGTGCTACAGATACGCGAGAAAACTAGGAACTTGTAGTATTCTCTGGCGCTGGATGAGTCTACTGATCTCTCGAGTACGTCACAACTTCGCGTGTTCATTCGTGGTGTCAATTTGGACTTTTAGATAACGGAAGAGTTGGCATCCGTTTGCAGCATGCATGGAACAACTGGAAAAGACATTTACATGGAAGTGCAAAAGTTTTGCAAGACTATAACCTTCAGTGGAATCAGCTTCGATGTGTTACAGTTAATGGAGGTAAAAAACATGCCTGGAGTGAGAAAGGGTCTAATGGGGCAGATTAGGACTCATTTGGAAGATATTGCAAATTCCGGGCGCTCTGTTCATACACTGCATCATAATCAGCAAGCACTCTGTCTGAAAGACTTAGATATTTCTTGTGTACTGAAACCAGTCGTTTCTGCTATGAACTTCATTCGAGGACATGCACTCAGTCACCGTCAATTCCAGGCTTTTCTTGAAGAAATTGATTCTGAATTCTGTGACTTGCCTTATCACACATAAGTGAGGGGCTCAGCTGCGGTAAAGTCCTGTTTCGTTTTTACAAGCTCCGAAACGAAATAGATGTTTTCCTCACTAAAATGATAGAGCTGATCTACAGCTGTCAGATCCTACCTGTCTGTCAAAGTTGTCATGATTGGTCGACATCACATCCCACATGAATGAACTGAATTTGAAACTTCAGGGAAAGGATAACTTCATCTGTGATATCTACAGAATCATTAAAGGATTTCGGAGAAAGCTGTCATTGTTTGAAGCACAACTGGAAGGAGAAAACTTGTCTCATTTTCACTGTTTCAAAGAGTTTTGCGCTACAATCGCTGAAGATGTCAACCTTGATTTCACGAACAAAAAAAATTCGTGACTTGAAGAAGCATTTTTTGGAGAGATTTTTAGATTTTGACAGAATTGAGAATGACATTCTTCTTTTCCAGAATCCGTTTGATTGTAACCTTGATGATTTGCCCGTTGAACTACAGTTGGAGCTCGTTGATTTGCAAGCAAATGACTTGTTGAAAGATAAGCACAAAGTAGGAAAACGTGTTGAATTTTACCGCTGCTTACCTGATGTTGAGCTTCCGAAACTGAAGAAATATGCCGCTGGTATGGCATCAGTGTTCGGAAGCAACTTATGTCTGTGAGCATTTTTTTTTTTAATGAAGTATGTGAAGTCAACACATCGAACGAGATTGACTGATGAACATTTGAAAGAAATTCTCTTGATTGGATGCAGCAATTCCAAACTAAACATTGATGATATCTTGAAAGCCAAATATCAGTTTCACATCCTTTTTCTCACTAACCTTTTTCGCTGCTTAGTTTGTGAGATTCGGATATGTGCACACTAGGTCAGATGTAATCATCTTTTTGCTAACGTCGCCTTCTTTGATAACTTTTTAAAGTAAATAAATATGTTGGTTGTCTTTGTTTTTCGTGCAGGAAAGTTTGGTGACCACTGCCACTTACCCATAATTAACTTAGTTTTTCGTCTTTTTCCCCAGAACTTTCGTTCTGGCTTGCAAGTATTGTTAAGTTAGTTGCATATCCTTTACAGGACGTTTGCAGTCAACACCAGCATCTTTTGTTGTTGTTGATGTCTTGGCAAGTTTACGTTCAGTAGTTTGCCATTGCTTTCTGGACGATCGGCACCCATACCATAGCGTTACAAAAAAAAACAGCGCAACGATGTCTCCTACCAAATCGCGCGCAGCTGTGTTTCGAACGCGGGTATACGGGATTACGAACTGCGTTCGTAAGACCTTCGCCACGGAGACGGCATAAGTATTGTACAGAATGAGTTTCCGGCCCGCGCTCGTCATTTTGTCAGTTATCCGGCCCGCCGTGAAAAAAGTTTGGTGACCCTTGGTCTAGCCCAAACACTTTCTGGCCGTCAAGGCAAACATCATAGGATAGGACCGGATCTTTATCTTCTAGAGTTGAGTGACCCAGAATTGATTGTTGACCTGGGCGTAAAGGTTCATCGTAGACACATTGTTCATCTGATTATGTGGTTGTTTCGGGATTTGAAATTTAAATATTGAGCACAACCCACTACTGGCAACGCCGATCGCATTCTGATATGAACCTAAGGCCTATCCACGTCAATATGGAGCATAGCCTACGATGGGTAGCGTTGTGATGTTCTGTTGTGATAATTTGGTGTGTCCAGTGTGTGCCGCGTGGTTACACACCCGCTTCACACGCGTGATCCGGGACTGTTTCCGGATCCGGTCAGGGATATGCACTACTGACGAGCTCAAACGAGGGCGAAACTCGAGTATAGTGCTTCCATATTGACGTGGATAGGCCTTAGGTTCATACCAGAATGCGATCGGCGATGCCAGTAGTGGGTTGTGCTCAATATATACATTGTTCATCACCATTCCCTTCCCCCCCCCCCCCCCCCCCCCCCCGCCCTTTAGAGCTTGGAGGAGTTGAAGGAGTGGCTATAGCGTCGTATGCGTTTTCATCGGCCGGTACAGTGCTACTCAAGTTCTATAACGAGCTACTTTCTGGGACGGAGTGTCTTAAGGATGGTACATCCACTTTGTACGCTGCCTTGAAATTCTGGAGCCGAGGTCCATGTGCCGGGATAGTTCGAGTAAATGCGCTCATCAGAGTCTGGCTTATGAGGTCTTGGGGGTGGGTGGGGGGGGGGGGAACATGTTGTGGGTATGTGACTAGCGTCTGCTTGAGAGCTTCTGATGTTTATTTCAGGGGGGAACTTCTCACAGATGTGGTGTTGCTGTGACTAAATTTCGACATGTAATTGTTCAACACGTAATTGTTCAGCACGTAATTGAGGAGACCCAGGAGCTCGTGTTGAGTCTAGCAGCTCGTCGTGAATGTGTGGTGGCTTTAAATACTTATTTCACGCAGGATGGCAAACGTATGGCCACAACTGACCGACCAAAGGAGTAGAAGGTGGGCGTTCTATAAAAACTCTGGAATTTTGGTGACGACTCTAAAGTCCCCTTGGAAAGAATCACATCTTCTTGGTTTACAGATCTTCTAGCAATTCATAAGGATTTGCTGGTGAGACTTGTGCAGCACCGTTAACATCGGTCCCCATCAATAATTGATCTACAGACGCCACGCTTTGTGAATCAGTAAACTACTGGTGTGCAGATGATCTTTGTCTGTGCTTCACAGCTGTTGATAGCGACTGTTCACTGAAACCGATATGCGATTGTGTCCATGGGAATGCTTGCTTGAGAATTGTAGCTCGTGATAACTGGCTGGGAATCTATTTTCCTTACTAGGCAACCTTACCTTTAGAGCTGAGCTCTGATACAGCACTCTGCGAAATAACTGGCGCCACAACTTTGCTATGCCGATGAGGGCTGTCAAGCGACTGTACTGCGAAAGATGAAACCACTGTTATAGTATGTCCACATTTGGTTGCCTTCATTCACGATCAATTATTTTGAAAACTGTCTGTTGCATCGTTATGAAATTTTTCCAGCCGTCTTATATTTACCCCCACCCAAGGAATATGTCTTTGAAAGGTCCAAAAACAACTTAAATCATTGAAAGCGGCGACATTCCTTTGATCTTTTGCTGAACAACTAGTGATTTCTCGCTAACGAAGTTATTTTTACGGTAATGTGAGACATGTCAATTCTGTTGACACACAAAGGCGTATCCGGATTCGTATGAGAGTGGGTGCAATGAAAGAATTAGCTTAAAATCGACAGGGTCGGCTGCATTGCACCGGGTGTTTATCCCATATGGCTCAGTTTCTTTCCGCAGCGCGGAAAGCGTCGCACAAAGCACGAACTCCGTAGCTCCAGCGACGACCCTCGGGAGTCTCCGAAAAAATGCACTCGTGAAATGAAGGACGCGGCCCGGAATCGAACATACAACCTTCGGAGCCCGAGTCAGACGGCTTGACCACTTCACTACGGAGAATCCCGAGAGGGGTGCAATGTGTAATATTAGTAAAGACAGAGAATTTACAGAGGCACGGGGTAAATAATTAACAGGAAAGTAGAAGGAATATATTTCTTACCTTATTTTTCATTTCCTTCTTGATTCTTCAGTTATCAGTTATCAGTTGGGGTATCTTCATTGCACTCCGGACATGTCCATAGGTGCTCAGATTCTTCCCCCAGCATATGCATCAGCGTCCGGTGGCTAATAGTGCCAGTTCTGTGTTGGTTGACGAGGCGCCTTGTTTTCCCGATGTACCTCTCGCATCTGGCCGTGTCGAATTCTTACTCCCAAGTCTTTCATCCTGGACAGCGATGTGGAATCACTGACGTCAAAGTCCTCTGTTCTCGCCATATCTTTAAGGACGTTAATAACGTCGGCACGATCCATGGGCTGGCCATCTACAGGAGGTGCAGAGCCAGCCAGTTTATCAGCTCGTTCATTTCCCTCAACTCCCGCATGTCCCGGGACGAAGATGAAGGTGACTTTACGAACAACAGACTTCCGCAGCGACTCAGTCCACCGTCTACGTACAGATCCAGCTTCGATCTTCTGAATCATGCGCATTGAGTCACTTAGTACACACACGTTGGTATACTGCTGTGATTCCAGCCATATGAAAGCCTGTGTAACTGCCATCACCTCCATCGTCATGCTTCTCGTGGTCACAGAATAGGCACCACTGGATTCTTGAACGGTTCGGCCCGCTGAACGGGCTGTAAATGCCCACGCACTTCTCTGCTGCTTTACAACAGATCCATCTGTATAGATGAGCACTTCAGGACTATCTGAGTGTTTATAGATGAGCGCGTTGACCTCTGCATTGACAGCGGCAGGGTTCTATTCTCTTTTCAGCGTCTGTCGAGTGTGATAATGCAGGAGAAAGTGCACTTAAAAGCTGGAGGCACCGGCACCCATTTCTTGCCGGGGTTGATACTGGTAAGACTGCAAACCTGTCTGACGACATCTTCCGCCCAACCCATCCATGATTTGCCTCTCTTTAGCCTGTCACCCTTTTCTCTGAATATAGCGTCATGCAGAGGTGCTGCTCATCTGCACTTATTTTTAAGAATGCACGAGCTCTCCAGATCTTGATCCTGTGTTCCATTGTCGGGAAGTCAAGGAGGTATCTCATTGATACACAGCTGGTGTCTTTCGTGCAGCCCAAAATGATGCGCATGGCTTCGTTTTGTACCTTTTCAAGTCTTCCAATCTGTGTAGGGCTGACAGTGAGGATGGCCAGGGCATACTCTGCTCAGACCTTAATCTGTGTCGGACGATTCCAGTAGGTTGATGATTGCTCTCGGTTGCATAAAATTCAATCCATCCTTTCTCCAATAGTCCTCTTCCTCTTTCAACACATGGTCCTCACATTTTTTCCAGTAACTTTTATCAATATTTAATAGCGCGGACTGGGTTAGTATCTTGACATCAGACAATTTGAATGTAGTATTGGCAGCTGCCACTTGTCCTTTAATTTTAGCCCACACAAGTTCTATAGGGTTTAAATGAGAATGATACGGCGTAAGTCTCAAGCACCTATGGCCATGCTCTTTTGTCAACTTGAAATTTCTTGCTTTTTTGCGTCTGTTTTACAAGGGACAACAACTGTAGCTTGAAATATGTTTCTGGAAATGGTATATTTTCCCTTTGGAGCCATATCTTTATTGCTTCCTTTGTGCTCGATGCCGTAGGTATTTTGTCTTCTTGGGCAACAACATTGTGATATGATGCATTGTCCATGATTAGACAAGACGGTCTATCAAGGGATGGAAGTACTGTATTCTCGAGCCAATCTCTAAATACATTACCATTCATCTCATTATGATAATCCCTATTGTCTGTATGCTTTGATACGAACACGAGCCCAGCATTCTGTAGTAAGCCATTATGAGTACTACCAGCATGGGCTATGACCAAACGCTGTCCTTTACTACTGGGCACATAACGTTTTATCTTTCCATCCATTGATTGCCATTCCTTTTCACTTGTGTGGTGCGCATTGATCCACGTTTCATCCAAATACACTATGTCATAATTTTCTTTGCGCATTTCCCTTATTTCACGTAGGTATCTGCTTCTCATGGCTCCTAAATGCGGTTGCTCGCAAAGGATATTTCTACCCCCCTTGTACTTTCTAAAAGTGAAGCCTAATGTCCTTATAATTTTCCACAAAGTTGTTTTGGATAGCTCTATGTTATTGTCCTTTCTCAACAAAACCCTCAGTTTTCTTACACTCACTGTTTCTTTGGCATCCATCATTTTTATAATAACTCGTCTGATGACATCCTTGTCAAAGCTGTCTACAATTGCCTTTCTACCTACCGTTTGCTTATCGCGTGTTGGTTTCATTCCAGATTCTTGCACCCATCGACGAAACGATCGTTTACTCAAACCTAATGCATGCACTGTTCTTTTTTCGGGATTTGTAACAGTATGAAACAGTTTCCTGCGATCAGCTTCTTGACAAAAATATGTGTACAACTTCATAGCGATGTTTTGAAGTGTACACAATTTCACTTTTAATCCCATTGAACAGTATTAACACATTCAAATATTAGCTATTAAGATTACATTAATGGTAAGATTTATTTATATAATCACGTTTCATGAAAGAACCCACAGTTTGACGACGCCTCTGAACTATAACACTCAGTCTGTCCAAAAACGAAAGACCGCCAGACAATTTTAAAATTAGCGCGAATGGGTCTTGCTGAGCTGTAATACTCTAAAAATTAAGGCATTCATGGCGGGGCGGTAAAATATATACCTCTTATAGGCAAAAATTAAAATCTGCTGTACAATCTCCAGAACAAAAATTTTTTTGTTGGGTGGACATAATGATAAGGTTATATACTAAATCTCATTATTTTCCATCAGTTGGTTACTGAGATATTCAATTTTATATTGAGGCAACAAAACAAAAAAACACTATAGGCCTGAAGGCACGTCCAAGGTAAACACACCAGGGTTGCCACTTTTTTTTGGACCAAAAGTATCTAGAAATGGCCCAAACAACATCCATAAATATCTAGATTTCGTTGGAAAGTATCTAGGAAAAATATTCAGATTGAGAAAGTAAGAAATTACATATGTATTGATGTGACTGCCGGTCTTCCTGGCGATGAATTTACGGCTGTTGCCGTAATCCCGTATATTCTCGTGAGTAACGCAGCTGCACCCGAACCGGCAGCGGTTCGAGCCTCGCTGGTAATTTAAGGGGTATGTGAACCGGTCGCTCAGAACCTGGTACATCAACAGCAGCTGAAAAGTTCTGATGTTGACTGCAACGTCTTGTAACGGATATGCAACATTTAAAAAAAAAATTGATGTGACTTACCTATAGAATCATGTCCTCATCTTCACTGATGATGCACTCTCACAAGATACACTTAGTTTGGTTGATGAAGTTGAAGCTTCAGATTCAAAATGACTCTGGCATGCTTTAGCTGTTCCAATTTCTTTTAATACACGATCAGGGAGCTGATAAGTTGAACAGCATTTTCCTGCTCTCATCAGGCCAAATCTTATTGTCAAGATAGCATTTAAAAGGTCAAGTTTCATCCTGTTTCTTAGTTTACATTTTGTATAATTCACAGTACTGAAAACTCTTTCCACATCAGTATTTGAATGGGGTATTATCATGGCAGACATCGCATATTCAAAGAGCTCACAGAATGGACTGTTTCCTGAGGCATCTTTAAATTGTCTTACTTCACTCCAAAAAGCTTCAGTTTCTGTTTTGTTTGTCCAGTCAACCAAATTTATTTTGGTTAACTAATATTCTGCTTCCGCCACACTATTATCAGTAGCCCTTAAAAATTTAATAACTTGACAATATTTAGGTATGTCCTTTACTGGCTGAGATATGTTGTTAATAGAAAAGAATGAAATATTTTTCAATACACCTAAATTTTCAAGAAGTCTCTGCTTCAGTTGATTGAATAATGAGAAAAGAAAATCTTGACACGCTTTATTAAGTTGTTTTCCTCATTTTCTGTTAACAGTCCTTTTGTTTTTAAACCATCAATTTTTTATTCGATTTGGTATCCTAGGTATGGCTTAGGAGCCAAATAGCTCTCTATAGTGCAAGTGAACAAGTCAGCTTTACAAGTTGGCAATATAAGTCTTTTACCAATTGAGTGAAATAGCAAAATGAGGTCGTCAAGTAATTTAACTTTATCGACATTTTGAGATTCAAATAGTTTATTAACCTTTTGCACTTCACTTAAAATGGGTTGTAAAAAGAGAAGGAATGCCAAATTTTTTTCATCACTGTACATTCAATATAGTATTTCAGCTGTGTAGCATTTTTCACTTTGTCTTGTTATTTCGAAGTGCGTCTTCAACTCCAACCATTGGTTCACAGTTACTTCAACAGCTGGTTGAATTGATAACCATCTAGTTTTGCAATATGACAGAATTTTCAGTGGTGGGGAACTATCATTTAATGCTTTATATAAATTGTTATTGCTGTTGTCTGACAGATGATTTGGAGAACCAGTTATGTGTTTCAGCAATAAGGAATTGCAAATTCCTTAGTAAACATTCTGATGAGGCATGTGATAATGCTAGCTGCAAGGAATGACACGCACATTTTATGAGGATTAAAGATGGGATATCTTCCTTAAATTTTATATAAACGCTATGGTTGATATCAACCATTATCAAGGTATTATCTGTACCAGTTGCAGCCAAATTCACGTGAAAAGAATCACAAAGTCGGCATTACAGCAGTAAGTCGCAGCACAGTGTGTTCACAGTTCAAATAATGTTATTATAATTTATGCGCCGTTTTACTCATTACCAGGGGGTTGCCAGATTGTTGAGCGTTGACCCAAGTCAGTTCAAAGTTTAAATAATGGCAGTTACCATAATTTACGCGCGTCCAGACCAAACATAAAATGGGTAAATGACACCGAAAGAAAAGTAAAATCTAGAAAGTATTCAAAATATCCGACTCCAAATGAAAAGTATCTAGAATTGCATCCAGCATCCAAACGTCAGAAAAAGGTATCCAGATGCCGGCAAAAACCTCTAGATCTGGATATAAAATATCTAGAATGGCAACTATGAAACACCCCCCCCCCCCCCCCCATGAGTTGAAAGCTGTGTGCCAGACCAGCAGACCCCTCACAGAATCGGGGGGGGGAATGTATCCAGAATTGTATCATCACCAGTGAAGGGAGTTTTCCTCGCTCCTGGTGTCGCCATCCACAGCCATTGGGGCACGACACCTCGTTGAGCTGTAATCCGATAGCTGTGCTATAAACTGCTGTAATGTTACACATCAACCTCCAACGACATACATGGAACACACTCCAGCTGCCAGAGCTCATTCAATGGTGAAATTGGTTATCTATGATGCCACTGTGTTCGTAACCATAAAGAATTCAGACGTGTTAAAACATATATTTCCTGCGCTATCCCGTGCTACTATGAAGAAAACCAAAGTACTTAGTGTTTCAGATGAAGCTTAAACCATATTGTCCTGTGTGGGGATGTGACAGCTTCAGTGTAAGAGGGGTATCCTGTAAAACATGACAAGTAGCATCATTCTCATCTGTCAAGAAATCCGAACAGCATTCGTTAAGTCCGTGAACACCACCTTCACAAACTGACACCCGGATCAAAGCAAACCGTCTACCACGGGATATCAGAAAGGTAGCTTCCATTCTCAGGGTTACAGATCCTATTTTAACAATGAGATTATAATTAGTAACATACACCTACACCTTTGTCCAAACCATTTATTGTTACAATCTTGGTGTGTTGCTGTCGGAAACATAACTGTCATAAGTAGATGGCTGAGCACCCAAACAAAACAGTGAAGACACCAGAAATCTGGTTTGCTTCATTCGTTGAACCCTGTAGCACTGAGACAATGACACGACAATGCCTGGGTATTTGCACAGCAGATCCTGCTGTAGAGTTACGGCAGACACACCACTGTAGTTTTGAGTAAAGCATCTGTCGCAGCACCTTCCACTTGAGATTTACATTGTGCTGGACAGATTAGGCATCTTATCTTCCGGCTGTGTTGATGTTGATATGTTGAGCCTGTGTTGATGCATTTTCCCTGTCGGAATAAAAACGTTTACAACCATCTTGCCCCAATTTGATGACGTCATCCCCCCCACACAAAAATGTTGATAAAATTGAGTGAAATAGCAAAGTGAGATCGTCAAGTAATTTAATTTAATCAAAATGTTGATAAAATTAAATTACTTGACGATCTCACTTTGCTATTTCACTCAATTGGTAAAAGACTTATATTGCCAATTTCTAAAGCTGACTTGTTCACTTGCACTATAGAGAACTAGGGCCTATTTGGCTCCAAAGCCATACCTGGGATACCAAATCGAATGAAAAATTGATGGTTCCTTCTTCTGCGTTCATCCTGAGTTTTTTTTTTCTTTTTTTTTCTGACGTGATAACGTTGTGCCTGTTTACAGCAGAGCTGCGTTCTTGAGCCGTTAGGCCGACACATCCGACTTCTGCGGGAATTTGTTGACCGTGTTAACCTTCCCGGGAAATTGATGGTTTTAAAAACAAAAGGACTGTTAACAGAAAATGAAGAGAACAACTTAAGAAAGCGCTGTCAATATTTTCTTCTCTCATTATTCAAGCAATTGAAGCAGAGACTTCCTGAAAATTTAGATGTAGGCCTATTGACAAATATTTAACTCTTTTCTGTTAACAACATACTTCAGCCAGTAAAGGACATATCAAAATATTGTCAAGTTATGAAATTTTTAGGGGCTGCTGATAATAGTGTGGCGGAAGCAGAATATCAGTTAACCAAAATAAATTTGGTTGACTGGAGAAACAAAACAGAAACTGAAGCCTTCAGGAGTGAAGTAGTACAATTTAAAGATGCCTCAGGTAACAGTCCATTATTTGAGCTCTTTGAATGTGCGATGTCTGTCATGATACTACACCATTCAAATGCCGATGTGGAAAGCGTTTTCAGTACTATGAATTATACAAAATGTAAACTAAGAAACAGGATGAAACTTGACCTCTTAAATGCTATCTTGACAATAAGATTTGGCCTGATGAGAGCAGGAGAATGCTGTTCAACTTATCAGCTCCCTGATCGTGTATTAAAAGAAACTGGAACAGCTAAAGTAGGCCCTATACAAGTCATTTTGAATCTGAAGCTTCAACTTCATCATCCAAGCTAAGTGCATCTTCTGAGACAGACATAATTGAAGATGAGGACATGATTCTATAGGGTAAGTCACATGTTTTAATGTAGTATATCCCTTACAGGACGTTGCAGTCAACATCAGCATTTTTCAGCTGCTGTTGATGCACTAGGCAAGATTACGCTCAGTAGTTTGCCATTGCTTTCTGAGCGACCGGCTCACATACCCCTGTAAGTTACCAGCGCGGCTCGAACCGCTGCCAGTTCGGGCGCAGCTGCGTTACTCACGAGAATATACGGGGTTACGGCGAAAGCCGTAAATCCCTTCATAATGGAGACATCAGTCACATAAATATATTTGTAATTTCTTACTTTCTCAATCTGGATATTTTTCCTAGATACTGTCCAACGAAATCTAGATATTTATGGATGTTGTTTGCGCCGTTTCTAAATTTTTTGGTCAAAAAAATGTGGCAACCCTGCGACGTTCCGTTAAATGCATAATGACCATGTTACCTTTAATTTCAAATTGGCAACTGTTCAAAATATAAAGTCATATAACTTAATTTATAATTGTTTCTAATGTGTCAAAAAAAAAAAAAAAATGACAAAGGTTGATTTGGAGGAATTAAAAAAAAAAAAATTCGTCCAGACCAACTAAATCACTATAACGCATCATGGCGGCAAACGAAAAGGAAGTTACATGGTGTGGCAGTAACAACATTGAAATTATAAAATGGAAAGTAAAAAAAGGCAGCATGATATCGAAAGGATCAGTCCTTGCTATATATGTTGAAAAATGCGACAGACCACAGAGTGGAAAGTTAAAATCGAAAGACAGTGGATTGGTGATACAGGTCAGTGTAGAGGAGGGCGCAATTGTTCATCCAGGGTAGGTATTTAATAATTTATTTTCCCCATATAGTAATAGTTCATATACCCTATTTATTTTATTTTAATTTACTTTAAAAGTTAGTTGCATGACATTTACATAGCCATTTTAGTACCATTTTCTAAATTGCTTTTTAATTATGCAATCTGCATAGATGGATACCTCTTGAAAAAACATCCAAGGGTAGTAGTAGTACTAACTAATATTACTTAGCAAGTCCTATGACAATTTTAATTTGAGTATTTACTAATGAGACGGCCACAGAAGATAGGCCTTGAAATTTAAAATCTAATGGTACCTCAATGATGCCTGTATGTCACTTCTAAGTGAAGATATTCACAATTTTGTGAAGGTGAGATGAGTTGCGATTTTTCATGCTATTCACCCGTAAGTGTAGCTCTCTAGTGTGTCCAATTTCCTCCACCAGCGACACCCACTGGTGTCTCTGTGTGTGTGCGTGCGAGATTGTCTCAAACGGTCATATGAAAACTGACTTCAAAAATATGTTCCGTCATGGTAAATGACTACAAAATAGTACAAGTATACAAATAAATTATTAATAATCTTTAAACTTGTGTTCTCTTTAACTTTAGTAGGTCAAATCGCACGTTTTGTGTGTTGAAAAGTGTAGCGCAATCGATATGCGGCGGCCGTCATGACCCGTGGGGTTCCAATTCACAAAGTCACATCTTCGCAGAAAATCTGTTTTTCAACCACAATTCGAGCAAGTTTAGCGATGAAACTATGCTGATTCAGGGGCAATATTTTATATGGCAATTAAAATTCACATTAAACAAAGACATCAATTGGATTCATCGATTCCGATAACGCGATCATTCAGCTGCCTCTGTGGGATGCGGTCCCCGGCAGTCGGCAGCTTGCACAGATCCATAGAGCACACTTTATTCACAAACTTCCAGTTTCTTAGTTCTATATAATATTTTAGTTCGTAATGTTTAATAGTTTCTATTATATCACCTAACAATTTTGTGAGAAATTTAAAAAAAAAAAAAAATTTGCTCAGCCGGGAACAGAACCGCTGTCTCCCGCGTGACAGGCGGACTGCTTACGACTACGCTAGCGAGAACACGATTTTCCACAAAGATTTTTATATAGACAAGCCGCCGTTTTGGGTTTCATGATCGTAACATCATCGCCTGTTTTTCAACCACAATTAAAGCAAGTTTAGCGATGAAACTTTCCAACTTCTGTAAAATTGAATACAGAATTTCGAAGATCCATCTACAATTGATGGTTTTCTATTGCAAGCGTCAGAAAAAAGTTATTTACGGTTCAATCTGCCGTTTTCATTTTTCTCCGCGTGCGAGGTTGGTCTCAACGAAACGGGTCATAGACGGATTATGAAAACTGACTTCAAAAATATGTTCCGTCATGTTAAATGATTAAAAGATAGTATAAGTATACAAATAAATTATTAATATTCTTTAAACTTATGTTCTCTTTAACTTTAGTAGTTCAAATTGCACGTTTTGAGTGTTGAAAAGCGAAAGTGTAACATGCCACAGCGATCGATATGCGCATGCGCAGTCACCGTGGCACATAGCCATGCGTTTACCCATTCACAAAGAAACGCTTTGCCGAAAATGTTTTTCATCCACCACGCAGCGATTAAAGCGATGAAACTTTCCAGATATATTTT
Source organism: Cepaea nemoralis (assembly GCA_014155875.1). Classification (NCBI taxonomy): domain Eukaryota; kingdom Metazoa; phylum Mollusca; class Gastropoda; order Stylommatophora; family Helicidae; genus Cepaea; species Cepaea nemoralis. The sequence goes on from JACEFZ010001699.1 coordinate 622,204, forward strand.
AAATTGTATGCAGAATTAAAAAATACATCTATAATTGAATTAATTCTATCTGCAACACCAGAATAGTGTTACAAAGTGCACATGCCAGTCCTATATATGTGCGCAAAGAGCAAAAAACACATCTTCGCAGAAAATGTTGTTTACATCCACCCTGCACAGATTAAAGCGATGAAACTTTCCAGATATATTTTAAATTGTATGCAGAAATAAAAAATACATTTATAATTGATTTACTTTGATTTAGAACACCAAATATTCCCCCGATATTAAGGATATATAGAGTACTCGTGATGTTAAAGTCCCCGATTATTTCAAGATCGCATTAAAACAGAAACCGACTACTGAGTATTGTTTTTGGTTTCATTGTCTACAAATCTATACATCGTGGCTTCTCAGATTTTTCTTCTAACGGGGATAAAGAGACTGTCTTTTTAATACGTAAGTTGACTCGTAAATTTCAGTTTATATAGACAGTTGCCACTTGATTTAGTATGAATAATTAAATTGAGCATCCTATTCTTACGCGTACTGTGAAATTTTCAAATATTTAAGTCGGCGGGGTCATCCCAAACAGAAATTACTAGGATCGTATGCTATGATGCCGTCATGTAAAATTTCAATGGCGGGAATATAGCGGTTTTCCGTGTCATAATACAGCGATGATCATTTAATATTCTTATGGATTATTCAGACCGACGAGATGATAATGAATGCACGTTTGCATTCACCACCCATTCTAGTATTTAGGTTTAAATTTTTATCACTCTACGCGGCCGGGGTCGATTGTTTTTGGATAGCTTTTTATCACGACTTCACTCAGATCTACGAGCGCCGGCAGACCAATCATTGCATCGACACTGCTGTCATCACAGCTTATCTATATATATATAAGAGAATCTCTGTCTGTCTGTCTGTATGTCCTTTATGCGTTCGCGAACGGTCCATCCGATTGAGATGAAATTTTCTACACGTCTTCTAATCATTCCCGTGCTGCCAACTGTCATGGTTTTTTTAAGTGTACAAACATATTTCCTTATTATTATTTAATATTTAATTTACATTATAATGTATATATAGCGAGGGGACATAACTTCTAATAGAATTGCTATATATGTAAAATTGTTGCATATTTCTCAGATAGGTGGACCTTTTCGCTGCAGTTATCTACAGGCATATGCGTTATAATCCTCCTCCTCCTCCTCCTCCTCCTACCCTCCTCCTCCCCCTCCCCCTCTTCCTCCTCCCCCTCCATTCTCCTCCTCCTCCCTCTTCCTCCTCCTCCCTCTTCCTCCTCTCTCTTCCTCCCTTCTACCTCCTCGCTCTCCTTCTTCCTCCTCCTCCTCCTAATCCCTCCTCCTCCACCGCCTCCTCTCTCCTCCTCCTCCTCTTCCCCCTCCTCACCTCCTTCTCCTCCCCTCATCCCTCCTCCTCCTCCCTCTTCCTCCCTCCTCCCTTCTCCCCTCCTCCAACCTCTTCTCCTCCCTCCTCCTCTCTCCTCCCTATACCTCCTCCCTCCTCCTCCTCCTCCCTCCTCCTTCTCCCTTCTCCTCCTCCTTCTCCCTTCTCCTCCTCCCTCCTCCTCCTCCCCCTTCCTCCTCCTTCTCCCTCTTCCTCCTCCATCCTCCCCCTCCTCCTACCTCCTCCCTCCCACTCGCTCTTCCTCTCCCTCCTCCTTCCTCCTTCTCCCTCCTCCTCCCCTCCTCTCTCCTCATCCTCCTCCCTCATCCTCCTACCTCATCCCTCCTCCTAATCCCTCCTCCTCCTGTCTCCTCTCCTCCCTCCTGCTCCCTCCTCCCTCTGCCGAATATGAATTTAATGATATGCTCCCCACCAGGGACTGGGCGAAGCCGGGCCGGGTCATCTTTTTTGGGAACGGGAACGAGAGCAGGGGCCGAATATGAATTAAATAAGACGCTCCATTTACCCAAGTTAATTGTTGGGGGAAGCTGTAAAGATCTTTCAAGTGCTCTTTCTAATAATAGACAGACATTAGATAAACGGGAACGGGAGCTTATATGACTACTTATATGAATTAAATGAGATGCTCCCCACCAGGGGCTGGGCGAAGCCAGGCCGGGTCAGACAGACAGACAGTCGGGAACGGGAACTTATATGACTACTTATATGAATTAAATGAGATGCTCCCCACCAGGGTCTGGGCGAAGCCGGGCCGGGTCAGCTAGTATATCATATATCTGTGGGTGTGAGTGTGTATATAATAGTTTATATAGTTAGTTATATATATATATATATATATATATATATATATATATATATATATATATATATATATATATATATATATATATATATATATGAGTGTGTGTGTGTGTAAGCGTTTTATGTTAAGTAGTTTGCCATTGCTTTCTGAATGACCGGCTCACATATCTTTCCATAAGAAACCAACGCAACGCAATCTGCTTCCGAATCTCGCACAGCTGTGTTTTGTACCTGGGTATGCGGGATTACGAACAGCATCTTTAACTTCTTCACCAGGGAGACTAGCATATATATATATACATACGTACGTATGAACGTATACATATATACTACGTACATACGTATGTATGTATATGTGTGTGTGTGTATATATATATATATATATACACTAGCTGAACCGGCTTCGCCCAGGCCCTGGCGGGGATCTATATGTCTGTCTGTCTGCTTGTCTGTCTGTCTGCTTGTCTGTCTGACCCGGCCCGGCTTCGCCCAGCTCCTGGTGGGGAGCATCTCATTTAATTCATATAAGTAGTCATATAAGCTCCCGTTTCCGACTGTCTGTCTGTCTGTCTGTCTGACCCGGCCCGGCTTCACCCAGTCCCTGGTGGGGAGCATCTCATTTATTTAATTCATATAAGTAGTCATATAAGCTCCCGTTCCCGACTATCTGTCTGTCTGTCTGTCCGACCCGGCCCGACTTCGCCCAGGCCCTGGTGGGGAGCATCTCATTTAATTCATATAAGTAGTCATATAAGCTCCCGTTCCCGATCTATCTATCTATCTATCTATCTATCTATCTATCTATCTAACTATGTTCGGCCCGTTCCCGTTAGAAATATAGATAGAATAGAAGAATAGATAGATTGATAGTAGAAAATGTGATTGGAAGAGATCTATCTAAAGTAAACTTACCAAGATATCACGAACAGCCAATAAATGGTGGGTGGTGGGTTGACTGCAGAGTACTGCAAACGATATGCAACTAACTTTCTCTCACAAAAAATTACTTTTTATTTTTAACGAACGAAAATCTTTCGCAGGCCCGTCCTACATTCTGCCCTACTTCTCTATTTCCTCTCATACATTCTTTCATTCAACATCTCTTATGAAGCAATTCTTTGACAACAAAAGAACAATAAGCATTAAAATGCATGAAAAGTAACTTTTAACATGGGCATCATAAATACCCAATGTGGGTGTAACGCGCCATACATATGAGAATGTTTAAAAAAAATTAATGTGCTGTTGAAGAAAAATAAAAAGATGAGTTAGAAAATTTTCACTATTTAAATAGATGCATTATTTTTATGAAAACTATGAAAATGCCTTAAAGATTATATCACTATTTATTATAACTCATGCCTGTAAATAACTGTAGACAAAGAGTTTATAAATCTTTGAAAACAATGCAACAATCTATATATAAAATAATAGCAATGTTATTAAAAGTTATGCCCCTTGAAATAACTTTTCTTATGTTAAGTCCCCTCGCTATATAGAAATGATAATGTAAATTTAAATATTAAATTTTAGTAAGTAAATAGCTGATTGTACACTACAAAACTATGACAGTTGGTTGCACGGGAATGAAAAGAAAACATGTAGAAAATTTCATCTCAATCGGATGGACCTTTCGCGAACGCATAAAGAACGTACATACATACATACATACATTGGGTGTGTATGTATATAACACCAGTCTCTGTGGCCTAAAGGATTGCAAATGCGATTCGTGAACTTCTTACCACACGTTCGAAACACAGCAGCAACCGATTTGGCAGCAAACCGTATCATGCTGGGGTTTGAACGTGTTGGTATGGAGCCGGTCGATTAGAAAGCAATGGCAAACTGCTGAACGTAAAACTTGCCAAGACATCAACAACAGCAGTAAAATGCTGGTGTTGACAGTGATGTCCTGTGTGTGTGTGTATATATATATATATATATATATATATATATATATATATATATATATATATATATATATATATATATATATATGACACACAGATATATATATATTTATATGTTGTTGTTGTTGTTTTTTTTTTTTGCGTATCCCTTACGGAACGTTGCTGTCAACACCAGCATTTTTCAGCTGCTGTTGATGCACTAGGCAAGTGTTATGTTCAGTAGTTTGCCATTGGTTTCTGAACGACCAGCTCCCATACCAGCACATTATAATACAACGCGACACAGTCTGCTGCATAAATCAGTTGCAGCTGCGTTTCGAACGCCTGGTACCCGGCTCATGAACCACGTTCGCAAGCCTTTGGCCATGGAGACCAGTATGTATATATATATATTAATGATCTGCAGCCAAGCACCAGTGGCCAATAAAATGTTTTGTACATGTTTATATATTTTGATATTAATGACAATTTGATGTGTTTTGCAATTGGGAAAATGTTTCCTATGGTATTTTCCACACCTGTATTTTGTATGTTTTGCAAATATTAAACCGGCATATTTCAGTAGAAGTGAAAAGTATATTCCAAACGAGCTAGTACACAACCTTGCTTAACTCCACTCTTGATTTCAAACTCTTGAGAAGTTGCAGCATCAAACTTGATTATGCCCTTCATGCCTGTGTGGAACGATTCCACAATGGACAGAAGAGTTGGTGGGCAGCCAGTCTTCTTTAGTGCCTTGAACAGACACTCACGACTGACCAAATCAAATGCCTTTGTGTGGTCGATGAAGGCAATAAACCCCCTCTGCTATGTGTCCACCGTGACGAGGTAGAGGGGCTTGTGCGTCCCAATGACCCCAAGAGCTATGCCGACAGTAGCACAGCTACTGGTAGGGCCACCCATGTCGGACAGGTCAAGGGAGAGGGACCAGACGAAGAGACACACAAACCTGCTGCCTTGTAGGTAGACTGGGGACAGTCAAAGGCTAGGGAAAGCATCCCGAATAAATGCTTGTCGAAATCGGATGTACTGAGCCACAGGCTTGACAAAGCAGTGCAACGTAAAACCTGCTGCCTTGTAGGTAGACTGGGGACAGTCAAAGGCTAGGGAAAGCATCCCGAATAAATGCTTGTCGAAATCGGATGTACTGAGCCACAGGCTTGACAAAGCAGTGCAACGCAAAACCTGCTGCCTTGTAGGTAGACTGGGGACAGTCAAAGGCTAGGGAAAGCATCCCGAATAAATGCTTGTCGAAATCGGATGTACTGAGCCACAGGCTTGACAAAGCAGTGCAACGTAACTTAATTCATGATGTCACAAATCAAAATTAATCGTTATGGTGCTAATCCCGTGAAGTCCCATCAGGCGGCGATAGTGCCGGGCCCCCTGCCTCGAGGGGGTCCACCCATGACTACTGGTGGTCACCTTCCCCTGTGCTGTGGAGTCAAGGCACAGAGGAGTAGGTTAAGAGCTATTGACCAAATACCCCGGACACTCAACATACTACAGTGGAATGCCGAAGGAGTTTACAAGAAGAAAGACTCCCTAACACAGCGTCTTCATAAAGATAGAATAGATGTGGCATGCATTCAAGAGACACACCTCAACGCCAATCACAAATTCTCAGTCAGAGGATATCAGGCCACACGTTTCGACCGCGAAGGACACAAAGGAGGAGTTCTAATACTTACACGAAATACAATACCTTGCAGCGAAGTATCTGTGATCTCTGACAACCAAACGGAAATTATAGGTGTTGATATAATGATAAAGGACGTGAAAATAAGAATCTACAATCTGTATAGCCCAGCAGATAAGGACCTTACACTCTCAAACATGAAAATAACTGACACAAACTGCATTATTGTCGGAGACTTTAATAGCCGTTCAGAAAGATGGGGATACCCAGATACTGACAAAAGAGGAGATGAATTGGAGGACTGGGAAATAGACTCAAATCTCCATCTACTCAACAAAGCGGATGACACACCGAGCTTCTACTCCAGAAGATGGCTTACCACTTCTACTCCAGACTTAGCTTTCTGCACAGGAGACATCCTCCACAAAATCGATCGCCATGTGCTGGACCAATTAGCAGGTAGTGACCACAGACCAATCAAGCTTGTAATGAATATGGAGTATGTTCCACAGGAGCAAAAGCCCTTGCCCCGCTGGAATTACAAACGAGCAGATTGGGACAGATTTGCCATACTAACAGACAAATATTGTGAAAACATAAATACACGATATGGCAACATAAAGCAAATGGTGGAAAGTCTAAACAGAGCGATAATACAGGCAGCCACTGAGTCCATTCCAAGAGGAGCGAGGAAAAATTACAAACCATACTGGACTGAAGAACTACAAAGTTTGGAGGACAAAGTTGAAGATGCCAGGAAGACAGCAGAGAGAGAACAAACAATTGAAGCGAACATCTCTCTCAAAGCCATCTCAGCAAAATATAAAAGAACAGTAAATCAAACAACAAGAGATTGTTGGAGGGAAAAAACAGAAAACCTGAATTTTGACAGGGATGGAAACAAACTATGGAAACTAGTGAAAGCCATGAACAATGAAGGACCTAGCAACAAACAAATAACAATTAAACAAGGAAATGCCTTGCTTACAGGAAAAAAGGCTGCAAATGCACTAATGGAACACTATGCAAATGCAAACCACATTGATATTACAACCGAACAGAAGAAAGCAATCAAAGACAAACAGATACATCATACAAATACAGAGACAGCAGCAGAATATATGATGGCAAATCTAACAATGGAAGAAATGGAACAGGCAATGAATACCCTAAAAAAGAAGAAATCACCAGGAAAGGATGGAATCACAAATGAAATGCTAATAGGACTAGGCAGTAAGGCAAAAAAGAAACTACTAGCAGTCCTAAATTACAGCTGGAAGAGAGGAATAGTCCCACAGGCATGGAAGGAAGCTATACTAATACCAATCCCAAAGAAAGGAAAAGACCTGGAAGAACCAAATGGCTATCGACCTATCAGTCTACTTAGCTGTGTAGGAAAATTAATGGAACGCATTATCAATGGCAGGCTAACATGGCATCTGGAAGAAAACAAACTCTTAACACCACACCAAGCAGGATTCAGAAAGTACAGATCCACTGAAGATCAAATAACCTATATAGCTCAGGAAATAGAGGATGCCTTCCAAGAGAAAAAACACACACTAGCGGTCTAGATAGATGTAGAAAAAGCATTTGATAAAGTATGGAAGGAAGGACTGAAAGTAAAACTGCAAAAAATGCATGTTTGTGGGAAAATGTACAAATGGATCAGCCACTACCTTGAGAACAGAACTGCCAGGACAAAAGTACAAGGACAAACCAGCAAAATGATGCTGTTGGAGCAAGGTGTCCCCCAAGGAGGAGTTCTTTCACCAACATTATTCCTAGCATATATAAACGACATCACAGAAAATTTTCCAGCCAGAGTACACACATCATCCTTTGCAGATGACCTAGCCATATGAACATCTGAAGAATATATTAGTACAGCTAACAGCAGAATACAGCAAGCCTTATTAGCACTAGAGGACTGGTCAAAATCATGGCTAGTGAAGATAAGTGAGGAGAAAACAACATGCACAGTGTTCTCCCTCTCAAATAAAACTCAACAACCTAAGCTGGTATTGAATGGAAAAATATTGCGCCATGAAGAAAATCCAAACTATCTCGGAGTCACCTTTGATCGTCGCCTGACATGGAAAACACAGGTTGAGAAAAATCGAACAAGAGCAAGGCAAAGAATGGCAATCATGAAAAAGCTTGCTGGTACAACGTGGGGAGCAGATGAGAAAGTTCTCAAGAAGTTATATACTGGACGGGTGAGGCCAGTACTGGAATATGGCATTGCAGCTTGGGCAACAGCAGCTAAGTCAAACTTTAACAAAATAAGTAGAGTCCAAAATCAAGGAATGCGAATCATAACTGGAAGCCTGAAGACAACGCCTATTAATGAACTTGAAAAGATCACTTGTTTACAACCAATGCAGGATAGAAGAGATAGCAGAGCCCAGCAACAAGCAGAAAAATTTAGAAGATTGACAGACCACCCTATGTATAAAAGGTTTAGTGGTTTTGGAAAGGGACGACTGAAGCGTAGCAACTTTGTAGAAACTGCAAAACGAAAGATTAGGGCAGATCCCTTACTTAACATATCAACAGTCAAACCTATTTACAATGCAGACAAGTTCCCAGCTTGGAGACAGCAGCAACTGCCTGAGATGATAGAAAACATTCCTGGTATTGAGAAAAAGAACACCCAGCATGAAACCGAAAGAAGAGAAATAACCCTAAACTACATAAAAGAACATTACCCAAGCAGCAATTGGACCCATGCATATACAGATGGATCAGCCAAAAATTCAATAGAGAATGGAGGAGGAGGAATTCTCCTAAATTTAAAAAATGGAGTGAAAAAAACACATTCAGTGGCAACTGGAAAGTTTTCAAGTAACTTCAAAGCGGAGGTAGAGGCTCTGAAAACTGCAGCAGAAATGCTCTTGATGGAGGAAAATAAAGAGAAGCAAATAGCTATCTTCACAGATGCAAAGTCAGCTGTCTCAATACTGAAGAGCAATAACAGCACAGAAATAGCTGACCTAAGAGCAGCACTCCATGGTCTATGCCAGAAATCCAAAAAAGTTGTAATACAGTGGATCCCATCACATTGCAGTATACCTGGAAATGAAGAGGCTGACAGACTGGCAAAAGAGGGCGGACGACTACCACAGCCTGACATAGACATAACCTATAATGAGGCAAAGAGGTTGATAAAAAGCACCTATAGAACCAAATGGGAATCAGAGCATCCAGGCCACCAGAAGGATGATGCATATTACAAACTCGACAGAAGAGAACAAGTAGCAATCTTCAGACTCCGCACAGGACATAACAGGCTGAAATACCACTTGTTCAATAAACTAAAGATAGGAGATACCGATGAATGTAATTGTCGAACTGGAAAAATGACAGCAAAACATTTGCTTCAGGATTGCCCAATATATGCAGAACAGAGAAAGATATTTTGGCCCACACCTGCTTCATTTGAGGACAAGCTCTATGGAGATATCAACAAGCTCAAGTTGACCGTAGCTTACTTTAACTACATACAGGTTGACATTTAAAGGTGTATGAAGAAGTATTCAGACTGCCACACTTCATACCACAGGTATGTCGGTTACAAAAGCCTCCCAGAGTCATGAAATGGAATATTGCTTGGATAGCAAATCCATTACGTGGAAAGTCCGAATCAAAAGCTCACTGTGTGGGCTTCAAAAAAGGTGGAAAAGTGTCCTAGTGGCACGAAATGGAATATTGCTTGGATAGCAAATCCATTATGTGAAAAGTCCGAATCAAAAGCTCACTGTGTGGGCTTTCAAAAAAAGGTGGAAAAAGTGTCCTAGTGGCACGAAATGGAATATTGCTCGGATAGCAAATCCATTGTGCGGAAAGTCCGAATCGAAAGCTCACTGTGTGGATGTCATCTGCACACTGCATTCTTCTGGTTTCCGGAAGAACAGCCTATGGTGAACGGAAGGCCCAATATACGGAAGTGAGGCTAAGCAGCCATGTGCAGGACGTGACGATTCCTTGGGTGAGCCCAGTACCAGAGCGCTGTGTGTTGGCTCTGCAAGTATGGAAGCCTCCTTGGATGGCGGGGAATGCCCATGGTCTGCCCCTGCCTTCCCTTGAGGGCTGACCAGGATGTCTTTGGCTGTTCTATATGGGCCTGCTAGGATGGGAGATAACACCACAACAGTGAGAGTCAAACGTCCTAAGAAACCCCCGGGAAGGTTAACCCGGTCAACAAATGCCCGCAGAAGTCGGATGTGTCGGCCTAACGGCGCAAGAACGCAGCTCTGCTGTAAACAGGCACAACGCAATCACATCCAAAAAAAAAAACTCCGGATGAACGAAGAAGAAGAAGAAGGCAATAAACAGTGGTTGATTCTGTTCACGGCATTTTTCTTGCATTGTCGCAATGAGAATATCATATCAATGATAGACCGGTTCTGTCAAAAGTCACACCGTGATTCGGGGTAGACTTGATCTCCCAGGACTTGAAGTCTGCACAGAACAATTCTGGCAAATACTTTTCCAACAATACACAGAAGTGAGATACCCCTATAGTTGTTGCAGTCGCTCCGATCGCCGTTGTTCTTGTACAGTGTGTATAAATATGACTATATATATATGTTTATATATATATATATATATATATATATATATATATATATATATATATATATATATATATATATATATATACACACACACATAACACATGCATACACACCCATATATATATATATAGAGAGAGAGCGAGAGAGTGGGGGGGGGGGGGGATAACTTAGGCACTCTTCCGAATACCGGTCCCAAGTTAGGACGTAACTCTGTAGTGAAAAAGTATCCCTTACAGGGCCTCATTGGTTGATATAAAAACAATTATAAATTATACGAACTAAAATATAGAAATGAGAAAATCGAGATACGTACCAATAATAATCATCATCATCAATCATTATCATCATCAATCAGGAGCCATCTCCACTATGAAGGTTGGCTGCAATGGATCTCCAACACTGTCTGTCTCTCGCCTTGACTGTACATTCTGATGTTCCCCCATCTCTTGATGTTATCTTCCCACTTGTATCGTTGTCTACCTCTTGCTCGCTTGCCTTCCAATATCGTTTTTATAAGATTGTCATGTCTTTTAACGTGGCCGAAATATTTCACTTGCCTCCATGTTATTTCTTCCATCAACTCTCTCTTCATTCCCAGTTTTTCTAGAACCTCTGCATTTGATTTTGTTTCCATGAAATATAACATATTCGCCTGTATATCCATATCTTCGAGGCTTCTATGCGACTTTCTGTTTGCTTGTTCAATATCCAGGCTTCCGCGCCATACAGTAGCGTTGAATATACGTAGCATTTGACAGTTCTCATTTTTAATGCGTTATTAATCTCTCTAGATGTTAATACTGATTTTATGCCGCTAAAAGCATTTTTGGCCATTCCTAATCTTTTTTATTTTTATTTCACTTCTGCCATTATCTGTTATTATATGTCTAAGATAGAAGAAACTAGTTACTTGTTCTAGTATCTCCCCGTTTGCTGTGATGCTTGCTTGCGCTCGCTGGCTGTGAACTCCAGCGCGAAGTCCTGTATGTCGGATGAAGACATCCTGTTGTCCAACATCAGTGTGATGTCATATAGGACCTGAGGCTTGCGAGAGCATCCGCTGTCCCATGTCTGGCTTATTGATGTGCAGACTGGTGGTTCCTCGCCGTGCAGGCAGATACTCCCCAACTTCAGAAGAATCAGTGATCCTACTATGTTAGCCAGGACCCCGAAGGGACCTGTTGCCCAGGACGCATGGCGAGGACATGTTAGTAGGTCTTGGTCCGCATAGAACCTGGCCCTGGTGCCTTGGAAACACCTCTGCGCCCCAATAGAAGGAATAAAATGATATGACAGAATCACCAATGTAGAGCTCATGGAGAGAACTAAACAAATCCTAGTGAATCAAGAAGTGAGGAAAAGACACTGGCACTGGATTGGCGAAACATTGAGAAAATCTGAGGATAGTGTAACGAGGTATATGTCTGGAATTGAGAGGACCAGAGAAATGGAGAAAGACTTAAACACACAAGGAGAAGAGAGGTAGAAATGAATACTTTGATGAGGACTTTGGCGGAGCTGCATGGAAAAGCTACAGATAGGAAAGCGGGGGGGGGGGGGGGGGGGGGGGGGGGGGGGGGGGGACCTTTAAAAAAAAAACAAGGAGAAAAGAGGGAAAAACAGAAATGAATAATTTTGTGAGGACATGGGCGGAGCTGCATGGGATAAATAAAGATTAGGATAGGAGGGCTTGGGATGAGTTAGCTTAGGGTCTATACCCCAATGGAGGATAACAGGTGAAAGAAGAATCTGTCAGCTCAGTATATAGATGATGTTTGCTGTTGGGGGTGTTCCGATGGCGCTGGTCTATGAGGGAGATCATGTGGTAAAGACGTACAGATGATAGTAGGGGACATGAAGCACAGCTTACATGCAACAACAAGAAGGTGGAAATAATGGCATTTGAAAGAGTGAGACCAACAAATGACATTTGAAGAATGAGATCACACAAAACAATGGCGTATCTTCGTAGTTCGATAATTTTTTTGCATGTGGACATATTTGTGGTGTGCCTGTTTACATCATGCTATTCGGCCGACACATCCCGACTTCTTCACCGGATTAACCATCCCGGGTATTTTCGTGTAATGTTTCATTGCCTCAGAGTTGCGGCGGCATCTTCGCCCTTCCATCTACAGGTGGTGCCACCCAACAGGTGTGTCCTAAACAACCACAAGCATGCCGGTCGGCATGAAAATGAACATTCTCCACTGCCATGAGATGGATACGAGAAATAGGGTAAATGTGTTGAACGTAGAAACTATATAGATGCCACTAAGACACACAGTGGAAAAATACAAGCGAACACCGGCGGCATGAGTGGGCAGAGTTAACGTGGTCACATGACTGTGCCCAAGCTGAGAACGAGAAACATTGTTGTTAGCCAGACGGCGCCAAGACGTGGACAGAGAATGTTTGAGAGCAATTGAGAACAATTGCGAAGAATCAGCAACGATTAGATCATCTGAGACGTACTTCAAGTTTAAATATTATCCCCTTTGTGGAAGTTGGCGATCATGAAGCAACACACTGAAGCTGACGCCTGATGATGGGCTGCAAACGCCGACAAGCGGTAGCGGGACAGTTGACACTGTTTTGATAACACCCTCGACCAGAATGGTGGGCAGAGACACGCCGTGACAAGGACTTGTTGGGTACAGGTTAAGTGCGTGTTACAACAGTAAGATCTACAATATGCATCGATCAAAGTCTTTAAAAAAAAAACAAGGAGAAAAGAGGTAAAAACAGAAATGAATAATTTTGTGAGGACATGGGCGGAGCTGCATGGGATAAATAAAGATTAGGATAGGAGGGCTTGGGATGAGTTTAGCTTAGGGTCTATTACCCCAATGGAGGATAACAGGTGAAAGAAGAATCTGTCAGCTCAGTATATAGATGATGTTTGCTGTTGGGGGTGTTCCGATGGCGCTGGTCTATGAGGGAGATCATGTGGTAAAGACGTACAGATGATAGTAGGGGACATGAAGCACAGCTTACATGCAACAACAAGAAGGTGGAAATAATGGCATTTGAAAGAGTGAGACCAACAAAATGACATTTGAAGAATGAGATCACACAAAACAATGGCGTATCTTCGTAGTTCGATAATTTTTTTGCATGTGGACATATTTGTGGTGTGCCTGTTTACATCATGCTATTCGGCCGACACATCCCGACTTCTTCACCGGATTAACCATCCCGGGTATTTTCGTGTAATGTTTCATTGCCTCAGAGTTGCGGCGGCATCTTCGCCCTTCCATCTACAGGTGGTGCCACCAACAGGTGTGTCCCTAAACAACCACAAGCATGCCGGTCGGCATGAAAATGAACATTCTCCACTGCCATGAGATGGATACGAGAAATAGGGTAAATGTGTTGAACGTAGAAACTATATAGATGCCCACTAAGACACACAGTGGAAAAATACAAGCGAACACCGGCGGCATGAGTGGGCAGAGTTAACGTGGTCACATGACTGTGCCCAAGCTGAGAACGAGAAACATTGTTGTTAGCCAGACGGCGCCAAGACGTGGACAGAGAATGTTTGAGAGCAATTGAGAACAATTGCGAAGAATCAGCAACGATTAGATCATCTGAGACGTACTTCAAGTTTAAATATTATCCCCTTTGTGGAAGTTGGCGATCATGAAGCAACACACTGAAGCTGACGCCTGATGATGGGCTGCAAACGCCGACAAGCGGTAGCGGGACAGTTGACACTGTTTTGATAACACCCTCGACCAGAATGGTGGGCAGAGACACGCCGTGACAAGGACTTGTTGGGTACAGGTTAAGTGCGTGTTACAACAGTAAGATCTACAATATGCATCGATCAAAGTCTTTAAAAAAAAAACAAGGAGAAAAGAGGTAAAAACAGAAATGAATAATTTTGTGAGGACATGGGCGGAGCTGCATGGGATAAATAAAGATTAGGATAGGAGGGCTTGGGATGAGTTAGCTTAGGGTCTATACCCCAATGGAGGATAACAGGTGAAAGAAGAATCTGTCAGCTCAGTATATAGATGATGTTTGCTGTTGGGGGTGTTCCGATGGCGCTGGTCTATGAGGGAGATCATGTGGTAAAGACGTACAGATGATAGTAGGGGACATGAAGCACAGCTTACATGCAACAACAAGAAGGTGGAAATAATGGCATTTGAAAGAGTGAGACCAACAAAATGACATTTGAAGAATGAGATCACACAAAACAATGGCGTATCTTCGTAGTTCGATAATTTTTTTGCATGTGGACATATTTGTGGTGTGCCTGTTTACATCATGCTATTCGGCCGACACATCCCGACTTCTTCACCGGATTAACCATCCCGGGTATTTTCGTGTAATGTTTCATTGCCTCAGAGTTGCGGCGGCATCTTCGCCCTTCCATCTACAGGTGGTGCCACCCAACAGGTGTGTCCTAAACAACCACAAGCATGCCGGTCGGCATGAAAATGAACATTCTCCACTGCCATGAGATGGATACGAGAAATAGGGTAAATGTGTTGAACGTAGAAACTATATAGATGCCACTAAGACACACAGTGGAAAAATACAAGCGAACACCGGCGGCATGAGTGGGCAGAGTTAACGTGGTCACATGACTGTGCCCAAGCTGAGAACGAGAAACATTGTTGTTAGCCAGACGGCGCCAAGACGTGGACAGAGAATGTTTGAGAGCAATTGAGAACAATTGCGAAGAATCAGCAACGATTAGATCATCTGAGACGTACTTCAAGTTTAAATATTATCCCCTTTGTGGAAGTTGGCGATCATGAAGCAACACACTGAAGCTGACGCCTGATGATGGGCTGCAAACGCCGACAAGCGGTAGCGGGACAGTTGACACTGTTTTGATAACACCCTCGACCAGAATGGTGGGCAGAGACACGCCGTGACAAGGACTTGTTGGGTACAGGTTAAGTGCGTGTTACAACAGTAAGATCTACAATATGCATCGATCAAAGTCTTTCCTGACGATTAGATTAACCATGAATTGTGTTGGTAAGCAGTTGGATTGCTGGTCATACGCAGAACGTGAGAACGGCAGGAAGCCGGCGGTGTATGATAGCCACGTGTGATTACTGTTCTGCAATAAAATTAAATGAATTGACTAAGGACGCAAAAGATTTTTGTGGGTTGTGTGCATAGCGGATCTGTAAGTTGTCAAGTGTTTGTGCGAGCCATTACAAAGATTAAACCCTGGACAATTCCCAAGATTTCTGACACTTGACATCATGCCTACACTTTGTGGTTGAATCATGATTTCTACACTTGGCATGATTGCGACACTTGGCACCCACCATCTAAGGAGGCGTTGATAAATGCAGAGCTGACTTATGATGATCTGGTAGTACTGGGTTCATCTAAGGCAGGGGTCACCAAACTTTTTTCACGGCGGGCCGGATAACTGACAAAATGACGAGCGCGGGCCAGATAGTCATTCTATACAATACTTGCGCCGGTATCCGTGGCGAAGGTGTTACGGACGCGGTTCGTAATCCCGTATACACAGCAGGGGTAATCATCCAACACAGTACTAGTGATCTTCCATCACAGCATGGATAATCATCCAACACAGTACCAGTGATCTTCCATCACAGCATGGATAATCATCCAACACAGTAACTGTAGTCTGATACACAACACTAGCAATTTTCAGGCAATAAAATGGAACACAGGTCATTCATTCAGTAGCATGTCCTTTGCAGAACCTCGCTCCCATAACAACCTTCCAGAAAACCTCTCGATCATAAGCAAGATGCCCCGCTTCAGATACACCCATCTGGAGATCATCCGCCACATCCTGCACCCATCTTCTCTTTGGTCCTTCCTCTTCCTCTCTTCCAGGCATATACCCCTCCATTATTGTTCTCTCCAAACTTTCGTGACGTTTCAAGTGACCACAATATTTCAATTTTCTTTGTTTTATCGTCTTTAATAGCCAACCGTCTTCAATATTCAGCTCTTGAAGTATGATGCATTTGTTATTTTCTTTATCCAAGAAATTCTTAGAACTCGTCTATAACATTTATATTCAAAGGCATTTATGCACTGTTCATCTTGTTTAGTAAGTGTCCAGATCTCACAGGCGTACGTGGCAATGGGACAGATGCATGCTCTTAAAAATCTATTTTTTGTAGTTCTATCTGTCCCACTCCACAAACTAAAACCCCTATCACAATATATGCTACTCCATACTCTTTTAGAGCCATGGCAGGCGGCTTCATTTGATAACAGAATATATCTCATAATAAGGTTTGCAAAATATATAAATAGGGCTGGCCTAAATAAACAGGCCGGTCTCTCTGGCTGTGGGGTTACAACACTTTCTCTCTGTAATCCCGTTTATCACGCAGAGTCTCGCAGCGGAGCGAGAGCTGAGGTGGTTCGACCCCCGCTCGTGACTTGCGGGATACTGAGCCGGCCGCTCAGAAAGCAATGGCAAACTACTGAGCGTAATCTTGCCAAGAGATCAACATACAGCTGAAAGATGCTGGTGTTGACAGCTAAGTCCTGTAAAAAGGATATGCTAAAAAAAAAAAAAAATAAACAGCCTAGAGTAGCTAGGAGGTAGCCGCACGTGTGAAGTTCCCTTAGTATTCTAAGCAAATTTACATTTAAATTGTATCGCAGCGTTTCATACGTTATATCAAGCAAGTTCGAGCACCGTCGGTGGGCCGGATGAAATGACGTCACAGGCAGATCCGGCCAGCGGGCCGTTGTTGTTGTTTGGTGACCCCTGATCTAAGGAATCATGGGAGGACGAAGAACCAAACCACCAGCACATTACACCTTGGAAATGTCAAAGACGAGCAGGCGAACACATTGGCTGGATCTGCACCGCTGGGTGGGGTATTGGTGCACGATAAGGCAAATGTGGTCAGAGCTCTTCGGGATCGTGTGTGTAGTGTGCAAGAACAGATAGAACATTGTCTGGGGAGAATGGTTTTGCAAGGAGTGACCAGATGAAAGGCCAGACGGACACATAGTCAAACTGCAGCTGGTACCATTAGTATTGGGACTCCTCGCTGGTTGTTGAGGATGAGGACGGCGTTTGTATGGGGATGTCCTGAATGCTGTGATATCGTTTCTTGACTCAGCTTGACTTGGAATTGGGCTAGCATCTGTTTTGTCTGCTCTCTTGTTGGACACAAATACAGAAAAAAATAAAACAATGGACATAAATACAGAAAAAAATAAAACAATCTAAACTGTAAGAGGAGAGACGAATGGAGACAGATTGTATCTGCAGCAAAGAACCTCAATGGCTCGGAACACTGAAGAAGTAGAAGAAGAAACTGTAAATATGATTTTCTGTTGTTATTTTTATTCTGTCAGCTGGAGGATCTTTTGCGTAGGTTATGAATAAAAGAAGCGGGCGCATTGATGTGATGGTTAGGGAGTTGCTCTGACAGTGGCATGAGCGACGTTAAGTGAGGGTTCGATTCCTGGGCTTAATACTTGCTATGGGACTGAAAGAGAGGCCACCTTTCCCTCTCATAGAGAACAATGAAAACTATCGTTAAAACCTTTCCTGATGGTGCTGCTGCTGTTGTCAGTATAACATCATAACCAGTACATTAACCCACTCACAAAAAAGCCATACTGACTGGGCAAAAATAACCCTGCCTCTGCTGGGGATTGAACTAGACAGACAAAACTAGTCACTGGCACAAGGGTTGCCTGACAACAGACTGTTATTTTTATTCTCTTTTTGTGTGCAGTGTAGTACACCTGTGTGATTGGATGTTCTTCATGTGTACTGGTGTGATTGGCTGTTCTTCATGTGTACTGGTGTGATTAGCTGTTCTTCTTGTGTACCTGTGTGATTGGCTGTTCTTCATGTGTACTAGTGTGACTGCCTGTTCTTCATATTTTCATATTAACAAAACAATCAAACATAGAGACAAGAAGGTGAAACCCCTGCTATAGTCTGTTTACTTTTTTTTTTGCCCCAATATAAAATTCCATATCTCAGTAACCAACTGAGGGAAAATGATGAGATTTAGCATATAACCTTATCATTATGTCCACCCAACAACAAATTGTTTGTTCTGGAGATTGTACTGCAGATTTCAATGTTAGTTTATATGCAGTATATAATTTACGGCTAAGTCCATCATTTTAAAAGTATTACAGATTCACCAAGACACATCCGCGCTTTTTTAAAAATTGTCTCGTGGTTTTCGTTTTGGCACAGACTGCGCGCAGTTAAATAGGATTCTTCAGAGGTGTCTCCAAAGTGGGTTCTTTCATGAAATGTGATTATATAAATAAATCTTACCATTAATATAATATTAATAGCTAATATTTGAACGTGTGAATATTGTTCAATGGGATTGAAAGTGAAATTGTGTACACTTCAAACAGTGGCGTGCAGAGGTTCTTTGATGCCCGTGGCCAACCCCTTGATTGGATGCCCCTTAATTGTTCTTTCCCTAATTCATTCTTCCTCCCCTCCCACTGCACTGTGCTGCCCCCTCTACCTAATTGGATGCCCCCCTGCCGGCTGGATGTCCGGGGCCGTCACATCCCCCGCACCCCCTCTGCACGCCACTGACTTCAAAGCATCGCTATGAAGTTGTACACATATATTTGTCAAGAAGCTGATCGCAAGAAACTGTTTCATACTGTTACAAATCCCGAAAAAAGAACAGTGCATGCATTGGGTTTGAGTAAACGGTCATTTCGTCGATGGGTGCCAGAATCTGGAATGAAACTAACACGTGATAAGCAAGCGGTAGGTAGAAAGGCAATTGTAGACAGCTTTGACAAGGATGTCACCAGGCAAGTTATTATAAAAATGATGGATGCCAAAGAAACAGTGACTGTAAGAAAACTGAGGGTTTTGTTGAGAATGAACAATAACATAGAGCCATCCAAAACAACTTTGTGGAAAATTATAAGGACATTAGGGTTCACTTTTAGAAAGTACAAGGGAGGTAGAAATATCCTTTGCGAGCAACCGCATTTAGGAGCCATGAGAAGCAGATACCTACGTGAAATAAGGGAAATGCGCAAAGAAAATTATGTCATAGTGTATTTGGATGAGACGTGGATCATTGCGCACCACACAAGTGAAAAGGAATGGCAATCAATGGATGGAAAGATAAAGCGTTATGTGCCCAGTAGTAAAGGACAGCGATTGGTCCTAGCCTATGCTGGTAGTACTCATAATGGCTTACTACAGAATGCTGGGCTCGTGTTCATATCAAAGCATACAGACAATAGGGATTATCATGAGATGAATGGTAATGTATTTAGAGATTGGCTCGAGAATACAGTACTTCCATCCCTTGCTAGACCGTCTTGTCTAATCATGGACAATGCATCATATCACAATGTTGTTGCCCAAGAAGACAAAATACCTACGGCATCGAGCACAAAGGAAGCAATAAAGATATGGCTCCGAAGGGAAAATATACTATTTCCAGAAACATATTTCAAGCTACAGTTGTTGTCCCTTGTAAAACAGGCGTAAAACAAGAAATATCAAATCGACAAGTTGATAGAAGAGCATGGCCATAGGTGCTTGAGACTTACGCCGTATCATTCTCATTTAAACCCTATAGAACTTATGTGGGCTAAAATTAAAGGACAGGTGGCAGCTGCCAATACTACATTCAAATTGTCTGATGTCAAGATACTAACCCAGTCCGCGCTATTAAATATTGATAAAAGTTACTGGAAAAAATATGAGGACTATGTGTTGACAGAGGAAGAGGACTATTGGAGAAAAGATGGATTGAATTTTATGCAACCGAGAGCAATCATCAACCTACTGGAATCGTCCGACACAGATTAAGGTCTGAGCAGTTCGCAGACCTTAATCTATGTGCACACTTACTGGGATATTTTGCTCCAACTATTCAGATGAATTGCAGGCCCTAAACATTAC
Organism: Cepaea nemoralis; assembly: GCA_014155875.1. Taxonomy (NCBI): domain Eukaryota; kingdom Metazoa; phylum Mollusca; class Gastropoda; order Stylommatophora; family Helicidae; genus Cepaea; species Cepaea nemoralis. Next base: position 642,454 of record JACEFZ010001699.1, read on the forward strand.
AGCATAAGCATAATGTCAATGGCAACAGTTGGTATTCCACAGTGATGAATTTTCAATTCCGTAAGCCCTCAGCGGTGACAAACAACTGTATTGAAAAACACACACACACACACACTAAACGCATTGAATACCAACAGAAGAGTAATATTGCGGTGGAAACTGACATATTGTTTCATAACAAGAAACATGAGAGCAAACACGTTGTCAACACACGTGCATACGAATCAATCTATAAACTTCAAGAAAAGAGGACCAACATCTTGGTCATGTAAGAAGAAAGCCCACTACAGAAGACACTGGACAACTATTTCATAGTGCAAAACAGGTAATCATGTTCCATCTCTGAACGTTAAACAGCAGAGTAGACAATCTTTCACGAAGACTCAAAGCGGGTCTGTCACTCATGTGTACGTGTGAACAACTACCACGACAGCTGAACAGATCCTTAAAATGGAAAACATGATGACTAAATTGCGGTATCATTTCTGATCACTCCATATGGCACATTAACTGCACAGCTATTTGGAAGCTTTCACGAACTCAATATAAAAGCTAACATGAATACTTGTGTACACATATTAACCAGCAGCTGAAGAAACAAGAAGGAAATGAAAAATAAGGTAAGAATATATTTCCTTCTACTTTCCTGTCAATTTACAAATTATTTACCCCATGCCTCTGTAAATTCTCTGTCTTTACTAATATTACACATGCACCCCTCTCGGGATCTCTGTGGTGAAGTGGTCAAGCCGTCTGACTCGGGCTCCGAAGGTTGTATGTTCGATTCCGGGCCGCGTCCTTAATTTCATGAGTGCATTTTTTCCTGAGGCTCCCGAGGGTCGTCGCTGGAGCTATGGAGGTCGTGCTTTGTGCTACGCTTTCCACTCTGTGGAAAGAGACTGAGCCATGTGGGATAAAACCCGGTGCAATGTAGCTGACCCTGTCGACTTTTAAGCTACTTCTTTCATTGCACCCACTCCCAAACGAATCCGGATACGCCTTGTGTCGTCATCTGAATTGGCAGGGCATTACTGTTACGTTTGTTAGTGAGAAATCACTAGTTTTTCAGCAAAACATCAAAGAAATGTCGCCGCTTTCGATGATTTAAGTTGCTTTTGGACCTATCAAAGACATATTCCTTGGGTGGGGGTAAATTAACGATGCAACAGACAGTTTTCAAGATAAGTGATCGTGAATGACGGCATTCATTTCTGGATATACTATACACACGAACTCACGCACACACACACTCACACAGAGGCTACATTCACTGACTCTTGCCTTGCTGTGTGAAGCCATGTGCGGGGAATGCCCAAGTCTGCCCCTGCCTGAAGTCTGAGTGGGTTTATCTGATGGTGAGGGACAATGGTAATAGGAAAAATAATCGACATGCAAATATCAGTCCAGTGCACTATCCAGTAGCGGCAGCTATTAGTTAGTCTTTCGTCTTGAGCCTAAGGCGGCGCATAGGGCAGAAGTCATGACTCTCCATGTCTGGCGGTTCGCTGCTACCTGTTGTAGATCCTGGATGTTCACTTGGCCATTGAATGAGCCTTCTCTGATGATGGTTCTCTTCTTCTTCTTCTTCTCTCTTCTGCGTCATCCAGAGTCTTTTGGACGTGATGCATGTGCCTATTTACAGCAGAGCTGCGTTCTGCACATCGTTAGGCAGGACACTCGATCTCTGCGGGCAATTTGTTGACCGGGTTAACCTTCCCGGGGGTTTCTTAGGACGTTTGACTATCACTGTTGTGGTGTTATCCCCCATCCCAGCTGGCCCATTATAGAACAGCCAAAGACATCCTGGTCAGCCTCAAGGGAAGGCAGGGCAGACCATGGGCATTCCCCGCCATCCAAGGAGGCTTCCATAATTGCAGAGCCAACACACAGCGCTCTGGTACTGGGCTCACCCAAGGAATCGTCACGTCCTGCACATGGCTGCTTAGCCTCACTTCCGTATATTGGGCCTTCCGTTCACCATAGGCTGTTCTTCTGGAAACCAGAAGAATGCAGTCTGCAGATGACATCCACACAGTGAGCTTTCGATTCGACTTTCCATGTAATGGATTTGCTATCCAAGCAATATTCCATTTCGTGCCACAAGGACACTTTTTCCACTTTTATGAAGCCCTACACAGTGAGCTTTTGATTCGGACTTTCCACGTAATGGATTTGCTATCCAAGCAATATTCCATTTCATGCCTCTGGACGCTTTTGTTACCGACATACCTGTGGTATGAAGTGTAGCAGTCTAAATACTTCTTCATGCACCTTTAAGATGTCAACCTGAATTTAGTTAAAGTAAGCTGCAGTCAACTTGAGCTTGTTGATATCTCCATAGAGCTTGTCCTCAAATGAAGCAGGTGGGCCAAAATATCTTTCTATGTTCTGCATATATTGGGCACTCCTGCAGCAAATGTTTAGCTGTCATTTTACCAGTTCCACAATTACATTCATCGGTGTCTCCTATCTTTAGTTTATTGAACAAGTGGTATTTCAGCCTGTCCTGTGCGGAGTCTTAAGATTGCTACTTGTTCTCTCCGGTCGAGTTTGTAATATGCATCATCCTTCTGGTGGCCTGGATGCTCTGATTCACATCAGTTATCAGTTACCAGTTATCAGTTGGGGTATCTTCATTGCACTCCGGACATGTCCATAGGTGCTCAGATCCTCCCCCCAGTATATGCATCAGCGTCCGGTGGCTAATAGTGCCAGTTCTGTGTTGGTTGACAAGGCGCTTTGTTTTCCCGATGTACCTCTCGCGTCTGGCTGTGCCGATTCTTACTCCCAAGTCTTTCTTCCTGGACAGCGATGTGGAATCACTGACGTCAAAGTCCTCTGTTCTTGCCATATCTTTGAGGACGTTAATAACATCGGCACGATCCATGGGCTGGCCATCTACAGGGGGTGCAGAGCCAGCCAGTTTATCAGCTCGTTCATTTCCCTCGACTCCCGCATGTCCCGGGACGAAGATGAAGGTGACTTTACGGACAACAGACTACCGCAGCGACTCAGTCCACTGTCTACGTACAGATCCAGCTTCGACCTTCTGAATCATGCTCATTGAATCATTTAGTACACACACGTTGGTATAAAGCTGTGATTCCAGCCATATGAAAGCCTGTGTAACTGCCATCACCTCCATCGTCATGCTGCTCGTGGTCATAGAGTGGGCACCACTGGATTCTTGAACGGTTCGGCCCGCTGAACGGGCTGTAAATACCCACGCAATTCTCTGCTGCTTTACAACAGATCCATCTGTATAGATGAGCACTTCGGGGCTATCTGAGTGTTCATAGATGAGCGCGTTAACCTTTGCATTGACAGCGGCAGGGTTCTGCTCTCTGCACCGTCTGTTAAGTGTGATAATGCAGGAGAAAGTGCACTTAAAAGCTGGAGGCACCGGCACCCATTTCTTGCCGGGGTTGATACTGGTAAGACTGCAGACCTGTCTGACGACATCTTCCGCCCGACCCATCCATGACTTGCCCCTCTTTAGCCTGTCACCCTTTTCTCTGAATATAGCTCATGCAGAGGGTGCTGCTCATCTGCCACTTATTTTTAAGTATGCACGAGCTCTCCAGATCTTGATCCTGTGTTCCTATTGTCGGAAGTCAAGGAGGTATCTCATTGCTACACAGCTGGTGCCTCTCGTGCAGCCCAAAATGATGCGCATGGCGTCGTTTGTCCTGTTCAAGTCTTCAATCTGTGTAGGGCGGACAGTGAGGTTTGGAGGGCCAGGGCATACTCGATGCGTGAAAGCACAAGTCCTTGGAATAGAAGTATTAGCAGTCTTTGCTCGATATGTGCAGTCGCATGACTCTCATTGCTGACAGACCTTTCGAGCTTCATTATGACATATCAGACAGTGATCTCTGAAGGACAGCTACGATCAAGCCTCACGCCAAGATATGTCATTGACTGGGTTCCTACTCAAACGCTCCCATCATTGTCACGGTCAGCAGGTCTGTTTCACAATATGGTTGTTAGGGAGAACCTGTAACGCATGCTTTGCAGGGTTCGGACAAGGGCGTCGGCATCAGCACCATGAGGAAATACGATTCAGTTAGCCCTCTGCATAGTCATGGCAACCGCCTCTGTCTATCGCGACCTGTCGATACACGAGGATGTCACTAGTCAACGATATGACAGAGTCCTACCTCCCGTCCAACTGTTGTTCTGTGATCGGCACTGTATACACGTGAATAGTACTGGTGACAGTGTGTAGAACCTGCGGCAATCCTGGACATTATCGTTCTCGGCTCAGCAGACCAATCCCGCTAATTTAGCACCACCTTCCTTTGGAGCACAGACTGCAGTGCTATCCATCGTATACAAGCATGCGGGTGCACTTTCAGCCTGAGGAGGGCTTGCATCAAGTGCTCGAAATAGACTCTGTTATATGCGTCCTCTACGTCTATGGCGGTCGCACATGTCTCTTCTCTCGACCTGAAATCCTTCGTAACACATACTGAGCAAAGACCGCCGCATCAGCCATGACTCTTGGTTGTGGGCTGTACCTCCAAGTATGTGGGCGGGAGGAAGCAGCTGAGCTGTTCCAAGTCACAAGCACGTCTGTGTGCTACAATTTCTCCAGTAACTTGCCAGCACCGCAGTGATTCTGCATCGTAATGAGTCTATCGCACCGCTTATCTTGGAATGGTCTTGTTCGGTTTTTGGCAGCGCTCAGCAAGTAGCTGTGTAGCCATTCTTCTTGATCTGTACCCTCTGGATACTGGTGTTGAATTCTCTGGCCAGTTCTTCCATGGCATCATCTGATATCACCAATAGGTCACCATATCGGATGCCTTCTGGGCCTGGGGCGGCGTTAGATGATTTCTTGAGCATCGCACGCATTATCTCAGCTCTTCGTCTGTCCGACCCCTCGCACAACTGAGATAGTGTCGTTGTGCGTCCTCTGTCTGGCGGGCTCGTGCTTTCTGGTCAGTCTGTTCTATGTAGCGTGCAAGAAGGGCGTACCTTGATCCGCATACCGACTTTTCCATGTGATGGTCGTTTTTTGTGCCTTGATAAGTCTGGAATACCCCTACGTTGTGCAGGTACCATTCATGCTCTTATGGATGGCGCAGAACGTCGTGTGAGCAGATCGCTCGGAGCACACCTCCTGCAGAACTCGTCCATTTTTCGGCCTGGCCTGTTTGGCGCAGGACTGTGATTAACAGTCGGCGTTTTCCTATCGACCTCAGTCTTCAGGTTGCAACTCAACCTGTGACATGTAGCCTTTCTGGACTTTGCCAGTCTTGACAGCCGCACCTCTTTCTCAGCATGCCTCTCGACCTACTCATTCCACCATGGTGGCTGCAACATCTTTCTGTCTCCTGCGGAGGAAGTAGTTTCTTCTTTATGATCTTGCTCTATGGTCGTCTGACCAGTGGTGTGCGTATGGGAAGGCATTGTTCTGTTTCTTTGGCTCATGGCCCTGTCTTTCTTGATAAGGATGACACAAGGGTAGTTCGGTCACTATCGTGAGTATCACCAGTGTCCCACCGGCACTTGGTGTGATGTGGGCGCGACACCAGAGCCAAGTCAATGACGCTGTCAGAGTCACCCTGGTCGCGATTCTCATGTGGTTCTGGTAAGTGCCGATGCTTTCTCTCTAACATCACCCTTTTTATAAATCTGCTTGCTCATTATAGGTTATGTCTATGTCAGGCTGTGTGTAGTCGTCCACCCTCGTTGCATCGTCTGTCAGTAATCTTCATTTCCAGGTATACTGCAATGTGATGGATCCACTGTATCACAAACTTTTTTGGATTCTAGCATAGACCATGGAGTGCTGCTTTGTCTTAGCCGCTAGTTCTGTGCCATTTTGCTCGTCAGTATGAGACAGCATTTGCTTCTCTGTATTTCTCCTATCAAGAGCATTTCTGCTGTCGTTTTCAAGCCTCTACCTATGCTGCTTGAAGTACTGAAAATTTTCCAGTTGCCACTGACTGTTTTTCATTCTATAATTTAGGAGATTCCTCACTCTTTTCTATGAATTTTCGGCCGATCCTCTGTATACGCATGGGTCACCATTGCTGCTTGGGTAATGTTCTTTTATGTCGTTTAGGGTTATTTTCTTCTTACGGTTCATTCGGAGTGCCAGTGTGTTCTTTTTCTCAATACATGAATGTTTCTATCATCTCAGGCAGTGCTGCTGTCTACCTAGCTTGGAAAACTGTGTGGCATGCGTAAATGGGTTGACTGTTGATATGTTATCGTCTGGATCTGCACTAATCTTTCGATTTGCCGTTTCTTCAACGTAGTTAGTTGTTAGTTAGTTAGTCAACAGATCATACCTCGTTGACACATCGGACATTCAGTCATAATGTGCTCGGATCCCCTCTCACGCAATCCCGCAGCGGTGGTAGCGGCTAACCACGCCAGCTTTTCTGTGTTCTTCAAAGTTGCCACGCTTCAGTCGTCCCTTTCCAAAACCATTAACCTGTTGCTACAAAGGGTGGTCTGTCATCTTCTGAATTTTGCTGCTGTTGCTGGGCTCTCTGCTATCTCTTCTATCCTGCATTGGTGAAACAATGTGATCTTTTCTAGTTTAATAATAGGCGTGTCTTCAGGCTACCAGTTATGATTCGCATTCCTTGATTTGGATCTACTTATTTTGTCAAGTTTGGCTAGCTTGCTGTTGCCAAGCTGCAATGCCATATTCCAGTACAGGCACTCAACCCGTACATTATATAACTTCTGAGAACTTCTCATCTTCTCCCCACGGTACCAGGCAAGCTTTTCTGATGCCATTCTTTGCCTTGCTCTTGTTCGATGTTTTTTATCAACCTGGTCTTCCATGTCAGGCGGATCAAGGGGACTCCTAGATCGTTGGATTTCTTCATGGCCGCAATATTTTCCATTCAATACCAGATTGGTGATGAGTTTATTTGAGAGGGAGAACACTGTGAATGATGTTTCCTTCCACTAATTCATAGCATGATTTTGACCAGTTCTCTAGCGCTAATTAAGGCCTACTGTATCTGCCTGATTAGCCTGTACTAATATATTCTTCAGATGACCAAAAGCTAGCGTCATCTGCAAAGGAGGATGTGTGCACTCTGGCTGGAAAATTTTCGTGATGATCTTTAATATATGCTATGAAAATAATGTTGTTAGAAAGAACTCCTCCTTGGGGGAACACCTTGCTCAAAACAAGCATAATTTGATAGTTTGTCCTTGTAATTTTGTCCTGGCATTATGTTCAAAAGGTAGTGGCCGAACCAATTATACAATTTCCCAACAAACCGCATTTTTTGCAGTTTTACTTCAGTCTCCCTCCATACATTTACCAAATGCTTTTTCTAAATTCTATTCCAGATCGCTTAGTGTGTGTTTTTTTCTCTTGGAATGCATCCTCTATTTCCATGAGCTAGATAGGTTTATATTCATCTTAGTGGATCTGTACTTCTGAATCCTGCTTGGTCGTGGTGTGAGTTTTGTTTTCCTTCCAGATGCCATGTTAGCGCCATGATAATTCGTTCCATTAATTTTCCTACACAGCCTAAGTAGACTGATAGGTCTGATAGCCAATTTGGTTCTCCAGGTTTGTTCCTTTCTTGGGACTGGTATTAGTATAGATTCCTTCCATGCCAGTGGACATTCCTCTCTTCCAGCTGTAATTTAGGACTGATAGTATTTTCTTTTGGCATAAGTGGCCTAGTCCTATTAGCATTTCATTGTAATACCATCCTTCCTGGTGATTTTCTTTCTTTTTTAGGGTATTCATTGCCTGTTCCATTTCTTCCATTGTTAGATTTGCCATCATATATTCTGCTGCTGTCTCTTTATTACTATGATGTATCTGTTTGTCTTTGATTGCTTCTTCTGTTCGGTTGTAATATCAATGTAGTTTGCACTGCATAGTGTTCCATTAGTGCATCTGCAGCCATTTGTCCTGTAAGCAAGGCATTTCCTTGTTTAATTGTTATTTGTTTGTTTCTAGGTCCTCATTGTCATGGCTTTCACTAGTTTCCATAGTTTGTTTCCATCCCTGTCAAAATTCAGGCTTTTCTGTTTTTTCCCTCCTAACAATCTCTTGTTGTTGATTTACTGTTCTTTATATTTTGCTGAGATGGCTTTGAGAGAGATGTTCGCTTCAGTTGTTGTTCTCTCTCTGCTGACTTCCTGGCATCTTCAACTTTGTCCTCCAAATTTGTAGTTCTTCAGTCCAGTATGGTTTGTAATTTTTCCTCGCTCCTCTAGGAATAGACTCAGTGGCCGCCTGTATTATTGCTCTGTTTAGACTTTCCACCATTTGCTCATGTTGCCATATCGTGTATTTATGTTTTCACAATATTTGTCTGTTAGAATGGCAAATCTGTCCCAATCAGCTCGTTTGTAATTCCAGCAGGGCAAAGGATTTTGCTCCTGTGGAACATACTCCATATTCATTACAAGCTTGATTGGTCTGTGGTCACTACCTGCTAATTGGTCAAGCACATGGCGATCGATTTTGTGGAGGATGTCTCCTGTGCAGAAAGCTAAGTCTGGAGTAGAAGTGGTAAACCATCTTCTGGAGTAGAAGCTCGGTGTGTCATCCGCTTTGTTGAGTAGATGGAGATTTGAGTCTATTTCGCAGTCCTCCACTTCATCTCCTCTTTTGTCAATATCTGGGTATCCCCATCTTTCTGAACGGCTATTAAAGTCTCCGACAATAATACAGTTTGTGTCAGTTATTTTCATGTTTGAGAGTCATATTGAGGTCCTTATCTGCCGGGCTATACAGATTGTAAATTCTTATTTTCACATTATATCAACACCTATAATTTCCGTTTGGTTCTCAGAGATCACAGATACTTTGCTGCAAGGTACTGTATTTCGTGTAAGTATTAGAACTCCTCCTTTGTGTCCTTCGAGGTGAAAACGTGTGGCCTGGTATCCTCTGACTGAGAATTTGCGATTGGCATTGAGGTGTGTCTCTTGAATGCATGCCACATCTATTCTATCTTTATGAAGACGTTAGGGAGACTTCCTTATTGTAAACTCCTTCGGCATTCCACTGCAGTATGTTGAGTGTCTGGGGTGTTTGGTCAAAAGCTCTTAACCTACTCCTCTGTGCCTTGACTCCACAGCACAGGGGAAGGTGGCCACCAGTAGTCATGGGTGGGCCCCCTCAAGGCAGGGGGCTCGGCACTATCACCGCCTGATAGGACTTCGCGGGATTAGCACCATAACGATTAATTTTAAATTGTGACATCATGAATCAAGTTACGTTGCACTGCTTTGTCAAGCCTGTGGCTCAGTACATCTGATTTCGACAAGCATTTTTCTGGGTGCTTTCCCTAGCCTTTGACTGTCCCCAGCCTACCTACAAGGCAGCAGGTTAGTGTGTCTCTTGGTCTGGTCCCTCTCCCTTGATCTGTCCGACATGGGTGACCCTACCAGTAGCTATGCTACCGTCGGCATAGCTCTTGGGGTCATTGGAATGCGCAAGCCCCTCTACCTCGTCACGGTGGACACACAGCAGAGGGGTGATGATGGTTCTACGCAGGGTCTCTCTTGGTCTTCCCCATTTTCTTTTCCCTACTGGTGACCATAAGAGGGCTTGGATGAGGAGTCTTGTCTTGTCCATTCTGAGTACATTGCCGATGTAGTTCCAACGACGTTTTCTTATAAAATTGGATACAATATCTTGCTTAGTCTCTTGTCTTATTTGTGTATTGGTATTTGGGTACTGGTGTATTGGCAGCTATTAGTAGTAGCACGAATATTGGCTACGCTTGCGTTCAAAGCGAATGAACAAACAACAACAACAACAAATTCAGATATCCAATAAACCTATCGTGATATATTTGATATCTCTGTGTCGATCAATATGTTTCAATGAATGAATCCAGATACTGTGATGTATGGCTTGATTTGGCAAATCAACAGAATGTTTTTTTTTTTTAGATTCCCGGGCATGTTTATGTTCAGTAGTTTGCCATTTATTTCTGAACCACCGGCACTCATACCTTTGTATGAAAACCAATGCAATGCTGTCTGCTTCCAAATCGCCGCAGCTAGGTGTCGAACATGGTATGCAGGATTACAAAATGCATTCATAACCACTTCACTACAGACCCGGTGACTATTCATGTTTGTTTCAGAAGATACAGTTAGTTGGATGTCTTTTACAGGACATCATAATCGACCACGGCATTTATTCCAGAAGTTGGTGTTGTTGTTGTCTTTCACTTATGCCGTTAGGCATAAGTGGAGAAGGTTAATTGAAGCTCCCGCGCCTGTGACTAGCCCTTTTCTTACATAAGTGGAGAAGGTTAATTGAAGCTCCCGCGCCTGTGACTAGCCCTTTTCTTCCAGTTTCCTACCGGTTTGCTAGACCCGTCATAGGTTCCTTACCTAATATAAGACTGCAACGGCTTACTTTAATAAATAATTACTATAAGTTACCAGTAAGTTAGCTAATTTTGTCAAAATGCCGAATAACTGTCTTTGTACATAGTTATCTTGTCGCTTTCACTTAATTAATTTCTGAAAAATAAAAAAAAAATTTCGCCGGTGGGAATCGAACCACGGTCTCCTGCTTTACAGGCGGAGATACTTACCGCTATGCTACTGAGGACACGATGAAAGTTTAACAAAAATGTGTCATATAGTCAAACACATGTCCCGATGACGTCACGTATGTCACGTGACTTGCCTTTGACCCAATGAGGCCCTGTAAGGGATACTTTTTCACTACAGAGTTATGTTTTCATTTGGGACCGGTATTCGGAAGAGTGCCGATAACGTAATATCTGAGTGAGTGTGTATATTAATGTGTGTGTGTATATATATATATATTGATATCGTTGAAAATTTGCAAAATTATCAATGACATGGTCCGTTTAGAGTAATGAAAAATTAAACATATATACAATAATGGGTGTTGAATGTAAACATGCATTAATTATCATTGTAGCCACTCTTAATATTCCATAACAATATTAAATGTTCATAGCTGGTGTATGACAAGAAAAACAGCCATCTCCCGCCATTGAAATACTAGTAAATACTACATTACAGCGTGCGATCTTCATAATTTCAGTGTGACTTTGATGGCCAACTTAAATGGTCCAAAATTACAAATTAGACATAAAAATGGATGCTAAATTTAATAATGCATAGTATAACAATGTAGTAAGTCTCATAAAACGATATTTACAAGTTTATCAGACAGCCTGATTCTCCGGTATAACAAGGGTTCCTGATTTGCCAGAAAAGCACAAGGCAAAACGGGATTTTAAAAACTATATCAAGTAACCGGTGTCTGTTTTAACTTGATCTTGAAATAATCGGGGAATTTAACATCACGAGTACTCTAAACCTCCTTAAAACGAAGGCACAAGAAATAGTTGCCGAACAAAACCGCAAATATATTTCCGTTAAAATTTGGTAATCTGTATCGTACCTAGCTCTATGGATCTACGGAAGATGCCATAGGGGCGCATCCCCCAGGCTGCGACGGAGTGATCAAGTGCCGGAATTGATGGATCCAATAAATGTTTTTGTTTAACATGAATTTTATTTGCCAAATGAAATATCACCCCTGAATCAGCATACCGCAACTAGCATAATCACCTAATTAGGCTCTGTAAGGGATACTTTTTACAACAAATAATTTGGGACCGTTATTCGGAAGAGTGCCCATTTTCCCAAACGTCACGTGACCAGCCGCAATTGCAAATAACGCTCAGTATCATTCGCAGTTCGATTGCAAATAACGCCTCCCCTTAAGAAATGGGGAAGTTATTATCTTCTATTATGCCGGTGGACGGCACTGGATAGTGTCATTCCGTGTGGTTGTACAATGTCTCTGATGTCGTCACTCCATTTTCTTCTTGGACGTCCTCGTGGTCTCGTCGCAGATGATCTTTGATGTAAGGCCAGTGATGGTAGTTGCTGATGTTGCATTCTAACAACATGGCCAAACCACTTGATCTTCTGTCTTTCAATAAATGTGGCACAAGGTGTTGATCCCACAGTCTGTCTGATAGTAACATTTCTTACTCGGTCTCGGATTGTTAAGTTGGCAGCTCTCCTCAGGCATCTCATTTCGCAGGTGTTGATTTTGCGAAGGTGTAATTTGGATAAAGTCCAGGTTTGAGATTGGTAGCATAGGGTTGGTGTGAATATGCTGTTTATTATCTGTCGTTTTGCGGACATGGGTATGTTTGGATTGTCAGTAAGGATGATAGTTGATATGTAAGTGCACTAGCTTTTTGACATCTGATTTCAATTTCTCTGTCCAATCTGCCATCTTCTGTGATCATACTTCCAAGGTATTTGAATTCTTTAACTTGTTTCAGAGGTGTGTTATTTATCTGTATACTTAGTGGGCCTGGCGATCTGCTAACTTGCATTACTTCGGTTTTGGCTGTGTTTATACTCATATTGTATCTGCTGCAGGTTGAACTCAGATTAGTAATATGATTTTGTAGTTTGCCCTCGTCGCTGTAAAACAGGCACTGATCATCTGCAAATAGAAGTTCATTTATTCCCTGTGGGTCAGTTGTTTCATCTGGAGTAAAGAGTTCTAAATTTTCTGAATCTGGTCTGTCGAGACTTGCTTCTTTGGAAATTCTGTCCATGTAGATATTGAATAGCAGGGGAGAGAGCACACATCCCTGCCTCACTCCTGTATTGACTGTAAACATATCTGATATACCTTCCTGTGTTCTTACTGCACTTTGGCTCGAGTGGTACATGGATATGATGTTTTCTAGCAGTTGCCCTTCTATCCCATAGTCTTCAAGAATGGTCCATAATTTGTATCTGTCTACTCTATCAAAAGCCTTTTCCTGATCTACAAACACAATATTCTGCTGGTCACTATATTCAATAGTTTTTTCACAAATTTGTCTAAGTGTAAATAATGCATCAGTGCAACTTTTACCTTTCCGAAAACCGAATTGTGCTTTGCTTAACTGTTGTTCAACTATTGGTCTAGCTCTTTGTTCCAAAAGTTTTGCATACATTTTCCCTATATGGCTCAGGAGTGATATACCTCTGTATGTTTCGCACTCTCTCATATTGCCTTTCTTTTTCCATATTGATAATATTATTGCCTGTTGCCAATCATCTGGGCAATAATATGACCTAATTAATAATTAAAAATAGCCACCAATTGTTTATTCATGAAAAGTCTGTCGCATTGCTAATGAATCTGGCAAGATGTATATTTTATTGTGTGTTTTGATAAAAGGAAAGTGAAGGTCACATTCCTCTTTCAATAGGATGTCGAGAGGATCAACTTCATTGCACCGGGTTTTACCCCATATGGCTTAGTCTCTTTCCACAGGACCACTTGCCGAAATCATACAAAGCATGAGAGTCTCAGTCTCCGAGAAAAATGCAAAAAAAAGTTTTCTATAGGATGTGCTGTGATCTAATTAACAGTTAAAATTAGCTGCCCATTTATATTAATTAAATGTCATGTGAAATGTCCGTCGTTAGTGAAAGAACAATTCATGAAAATGTACTCGCATTGTCTTGATATACCCATTGCATTGTGACAGTGTAACAATCCCCTGCAACAGACTTAGATTGGCTGTTGTCTAAGGCCCCGATAATTTTCAGATATCACTGAGTAGTGCAGGATGGCTCAGCCACAGGTATAACAACACAGATTACTATTTTAATCAACAGCTATGAGTCACTGGAGAAAATCGATGTTGCGCACACAAATTCATGTAATCATAGATGAACACAGTGACATGCAGAACATTATTCCAGGAAGTTTCGTGGTACAGAATACATCATCGTTAGGAATTACTCTCTAATGTAACACTGCCTTCTCCAGGCCTTATTAACATAGACAGTTACACCAGGCTCTCCAATAGTCCGACCAAAACTCAATCCTCCACTGTCTGCTCAAGACTCTGACTGACTGCTCTCGCTCAGTCCAAACCACACTCTCCTGGCTGGTCTCCTTCATACAGCCCAAAACTCAACTTCTGGGCTAGTTCTCCACACCTAGCCCCAGACTCAACTGTCCCTAATTTGCCCAAACTTATCTTTTTATTCCCTCATTGCAGACCTCCCATGGAATGCCCTTTAACCCCGTGATCCCACCTGTCAGTTCCCATGAAAATTACATTTAGAATTCTCCTTTGTTTCTTCCTCGTCTCTCACGATTACCTTCCCACAGAGAATTCTAATCTAGACAAGTACATGATATCTTCACCACTTGTTTGGGGCTTTCCCCCATTAGCATGATGATTTCAGTTCAGTTATCAGTTGGGGTATCTTCATTGCACTCTGGACATCTCCATAGATGCTCAGATCCTCCTCCCAGCATATGCATCAGCGTCCGGTGGCTAATAGTGCCAGTTCTGTGTTGGTTGACGAGGCGCCTTGTTTTCCCGATGTACCTCTCGCGTCTGGCCTGTGCCGATTCTTACTCCCAAGTCTTTCATCCTGGACAGCGATATGGATTCACTGACGTCAAAATCCTCTGTTCTCGCCATATCTTTAAGGACGTTAATAACATCGGCACGATCCATGGGCTGGCCATCTACAGGGGGTGCAGAGCCAGCCAGTTTATCAGCTCGTTCATTTCCCTCGACTCCCGCATGTCCCGGGACGAAGATGAAGGTGACTTTACGGAACAACAGACTTCCGCAGCGACTCAGTCCACTGTCTACGTACAGATCCAGCTTCGATCTTCTGAATCATGCTCATTGAGTCACTTAGTACACACACGTTGGTATAATGCTGTGATTCCAGCCATATAAAAGCCTGTGTAACTGCCATCACCTCCATCGTCATGCTGCTCGTGGTCATAGAGTGGGCACCACTGGATTCTTGAACGGTTCGGCCCGCTGAACGGGCTGTAAATGCCCACGCACTTCTCTGCTGCTTTACAACAGATCCATCTGTATAGATGAGCACTTCGGGGCTATCTGAGTGTTCATAGATGAGCGCGTTGACTTCTGCATTGACAGCGACAGGGTTCTGCTCTCTGCACCGTCTGTCGAGTGTGATAATGCAGGAGAAAGTGCACTTAAAAGCTGGAGGCACCGGCACCCATTCCTTGCCGGGGTTGATACTGGTAAGACTGCAGACCTGTCTGACGACATCTTCCGCCCGACCCATCCATGATTTGCCTCTCTTTAGCCTGTCACCCTTTTCTCTGAATATAGCGTCATGCAGAGGGTGCTGCTCATCTGCACTTATTTTTAAGTATGCACGAGCTCTCCAGATCTTGATCCTGTGTTCCATTGTCGGGAAGTCAAGGAGGTATCTCATTGCTACACAGCTGGTGTCTTTCGTGCAGCCCAAAATGATGCGCATGGCTTCGTTTTGTACCTTTTCAAGTCTTCCAATCTGTGTAGGGCTGACAGTGAGGATGGCCAGGGCATACTCGATGCGTGAAAGCACCAGTCCTTGGAACAGAAGTATTAGCAGTCTTTGCTCGATATTGGCAGTCGCCATGACTCTCATTGCTGACAAACCTTTTCGAGCTTTCATTATAACATAATCGACATGATCTCTGAAGGACAGGCTTCGATCAAGCCTCACGCCAAGATATGTCATTGACTGGGTTCTACTCAAAATGCTCCCATCCATTCTTACTGCCGGCAGGTCTGTGTTCACAATATGGTTGTTTAGGGAGAACCATGTAACCGATGCCTTTGCAGGGTTGACAAGGGCACGGCATCAGCGCACCATGAGGAAATTCGATCTAGTTCGCCCTGCATATCATTGGTAACCACCTGTCTATCTCGACCCTGTCGGATACACGAGAATGTCGTCAGCAAATGATAGAGTCCTACCCCTCCCGTCCAACTGTTGTTCAGTGATCGGCACCGTATACGCGTTGAATAGTACTGGTGACAGTGGTGAACCCTGCGGCAATCCTGGACATATCGTTATCGGCTCAGAAGACCAACTCCCGCATCTTAGCACCACCTTCCTTTGGAGCAGAACTGCAGCTATCCATCGTACAAGGTGAGGGTGCACTTTCAGTCTGAGGAGGGTTTGCATCAAGTGCTCGAAGGATACTCTATTGTATGCGTCCTCTAAGTCTATGGCGGCCGCACATGTCTCTTCTCTGACCTGAAATCCTTCGTAAACATCTTGAGCAAAGACCGCCGCATTCAGCCATGACTCTTTGTTACGTCTGTATCCTCCAAGTGTGGGCGGGAAGCAGCCGAGCTGTTCCAAGTCACAAGCAAGTCTGTGTGCTACAATTTTCTCCAGTAGCTTGCCAACAGTGTTCTGCATCGTAATGATTCTGTAGCCGCTTATCTTGGAATGGTCTTTGTTCGGTTTTGGCAGCGGCAGCAAGTAGCTGTGTAGCCATTCCTCTTTGATCTGACCCCTCTGGATACTGGTGTTGAATTCTCTGGCCAGTTCTTCCATGTCATCATCTGACATCATCAGTAGGTCACCATATCGGATGCCGTCTGGGCCTGGGGCGGTGTTAGGTGATTTCTTGAGCATTGCACGTATTGTCTCAGCTATGATTATGCACTCTTCGTCTGTCCCGACCCCCTCGCACAACTGAGAGAGTGTCGTTGTGGTTCTCTGTCTGGCGGGCTCGTCTTTCTGGTCAGTCTGCTCTATGTAGCGTGCAAGAAGGGCCTTACCTTTATCTGCATCCGATTTTTTCCATGTGAGGTCTGTGCCTTGAAAGTCTGTAATACCCCTACGTTGTGCGGCGCCGTTCATGCTCTTATGGAGGCGCCAGAATGTCGTAAGAGATCGCTCGGAGCACACCTTCCTGCAGAACTCGTCCCATTTCTCGGCCTTGGCCTGTTTGGCGCAGGATTTGAATAAAGTCATCGTCCTATGGACCTCAGTCTTCAGGTCCGCCAACTCAACCTGTGGCATGTTGGCCTTTCTGGCTTTTTG
Source organism: Cepaea nemoralis (assembly GCA_014155875.1). Lineage (NCBI taxonomy): Eukaryota > Metazoa > Mollusca > Gastropoda > Stylommatophora > Helicidae > Cepaea > Cepaea nemoralis. The sequence goes on from JACEFZ010001699.1 coordinate 659,302, forward strand.
CCAGTCTTTGACAGCTTGCCTCTTTCCCAGCCATGCCTTTTCGACCTCGCCATTCCACCATGGTGGCTGCAACCATCTTTCTTGTCTCCTGCGGGAGGAAGTTAGTTTTCTCCTTCTGATCTTGCTTATGGCGTCTTGACCAGTGTTGTCGTACGGGAAGGCATTTGTCTTGTTTCCTTGACTCTTGGCCCTGTCTTTCTCGATCAGGATGATACAAGGGTAGTGGTCACTTTCGTATCCCAGTGTGCCCCACCGGCACCTTGGTGTGATGGTGGGTGACACCAGAGCCAAGTCAATGACGCTGTCAGAGTCACCTGGTCGAGATTCACATGTGGTTCTGTAAGTGCTTTTTATAAATCTCTTTGCCTCATTATAGTCCGAGGTGCCGTCTGCTGAAGAAGCCCTGAAATCCTGCGACATTGACTGTTCCGTCGCCGAGCTGTTTCTTGCAAGACTACAATATCTATTCTGTATCTAAATGTGAGAAATTAATAATTACATACTAACTTTTAAAAAAAACCATAACTTGTTTCACAGTATTTTATTTAAGTATGTATGTACTAATTGCTGCTAAGAAAAAGTACTCTGTACTTACAGGTTTAGATAGACGGATCTGAAAACATGGTTTCAAACTTATTTTCATTCATATTAAATGGTGAAAAATTATACAAGTAAACAGATAAATTACTGCTACAAATAAAACCAGGAAGTGCAAAGAAATGAAGAAATAAGGACTAAAGTGGGGGTGATAGCAGCACTAGATTTTATTAGAAAGCAGCAAGTCAAATGGTCTGGCCATGCAAGCAGGTTACCATTCAACAGCATACCACAACAAGCAATGATGTACAGACCAGATGGAAACAGGAAGAGGCCGACCACGTAAATGTTGGACGGAGGGAATAGCAGAGTCCATGGGAATATCGATACATGAAGCCCATAATCGGACACTCACAATGTTTACACTTCACCTCAACACTGCAAGGTACAAGAGGAACATAACAACAACAACAACAAAACTTTATTTTGAAAGGGTTAAGAATTGGGCACGCAGGCCCGTCTAACATTCTGCCCTTTTATCACTCTCTTTTATACATTATACATTCACACATCATTCAAGGCTAACTGAAAACAGCAACAATATAAAAGATATGCATTATAAAGGCATGTGGAAAATAAAAAATAAATACTACACGATTCAGTAATAGTAATAACTGGTGTGGCACTTGTTACTAGCTATGTAGAATATACTGGCCTACCAAAAGGGGACTGGCTGTTATACTAGGGTTTTATTATTATTATTACTTCTGTTATTAAGGGGGAAGGTAATCCGTACTGTGTTCGTGTTCAAATAATTTGCGATTATATGTAAAGGGATTGGTGATGTCTTTTATTTCATGTGGAAGATTGTTCCACAGCTGAGCTGCAGAGTACGTTAAGCTTGTTTTGTATAAGCCTATCCTAGGCTTCAGAATGTGTAATATATTTAGTTTACTGTGTCTAGCATTATATTCAAACAATGGCCAAAGGTAATTTGGGGCATTCCGATGTAGGATTTTGTAAATTAGTTTAGCCTTATTGAAAAGCAGACGTTTGCAGAGTGGTAGTAACTGAAGGTGTTTATGCAGGCTAGGATTGTCAGTTAAATGTTTGCTATAAATTAAACTCATGGCCCGTTTCTGGAGTGAGTAAAGTCGCTTGGTGCTTGAATTGGAACAACCGTCCCAGATTGTAGAGCAGTAGTCAAAATGTGTCTGTATGTGAGACGTATAGAATATTTTCCTTGTGTCCTCATCAAGAAAATTTTTAATGTTGGCGAGTTGGTAGACTTTTTTCGCTGTTTGTTTAGTGAGCGCTTGAATGTGAGGATTAAAGGTTAGGTTTCTATCAATGATGAGGCCTAATGTTTTGTGCTCAATTACACTTTCTACTGGCATGTTATCGATGTGAAGTTGAAGTGATCTGTGTGAATTTAGAGTCTGAAGTCTTTGTCTGGTTATTCTTCTTCTTCTTTCGTTCGCCTGAAATATGCTTATAACTGCAATGTTGTCTCTCGTATGAATCCAACAGTCTTTTTTAGTTCATTCAGCGGTCCATAGAGTTTATCTTCCACTGTTGTCTCTCTAGGCCAGAAGGTTCGCCTGGATATGTTGTAGTTTGGGCAATCCTGGAGTATGTGCTCTGCTGTCTGCGACGCCAAACCACATGTGCACATGGCTGAGTCACCAATCTTGAATTTTGTATACATGTGGTTGCGTAATCTATTGTGTCCTGTTCTGAGGCGCAGAAGAATTACCTGTTCTGGTCTGTCCATAACGTGGTAGTCGTCTTGAGTAAGGTTTGGTGGCCTTCTGACTGATTTGATCATTCTTTTCTTTTGGTGGTATGTAATGGGCACATCAGGTTGTTCTTCTTTTGCTCCTTCTTTAGCCAATCGATCAGCTCTGTCGTTTCCGGGGACTCCACAGTGGGATGGTATCCACTGTATGGTGATCTTACGCTGACTGCTAAGTTCAGAAAGTAGTGTCCTCAGAACTGGCAATTTCCCAGACAGGAGCGCCTCTATTACGGATTTTGCATCTGTCAATAGCACCACAGGTTGTGTACCATGGCTGGTATTTAGTAATTTCTCTGTGGCTATCTTGATTGCCTCAATTTCAGCATCATAGTTATGGCAGTACTTTCCTGTTGGTACTCTGGCCGTGTCCCTAGTATTATTTGGGTATTCTATGTACACTCCCGCTCCTCCATTTCGAACAGCATTTTGTGCTGACCCATCTGTGTAAACTCGGATCCATAGGTCCTGTGGGTATTCATCATCAAGGAAGCTGAGAGTGGCTGTTCTGCGCTGTACACTGTTCTGTTCTTCCTTGTCAAATATTCCTCTCACTTTTGACTGGATTTGTAGCGATATTCTATGTTCATCTTTCCACGGAGTTCGCTCTGGAATGGTTGTCAGGGGGATACCAACTGTGGGAAGATCGATGGTTTCTCTGCAGAGTTGTTTGGCCTGGTGGATGAAACTACTTCTTTTCAACCGCCCCATAGCTAAGTTTTCAAATCGGTTCTTCATAGGGTGGCCTGGCAAACTGAGAAACTTTTCTGCTTGTATGAGTGTTTTTGTATCTCTGCGTTCTCTTAAAGCTTGTGTCCTCCCCATTTTCTCCATTGCTACTATAGGGGTTGATCTCATCCCTCCTGTGATGACTCTAAGAGCTTGATTTTGCACCTTGTCCAGCTCCTGTAAGTGTGGTTTTTGATGCCGAACACCACGCAGTTGACCCGTATTCCAAGTGTGGTCGTATGCTCTGTTGATAAACTTTGCTAAGTATTTTCCCACTGGCTCCCCAAGTGGTTCCAGTTAGCTTTCTCAGGATGGCAATTTTCCTTCTGGCTTTTGCTACTGCTTTTTTTATGTGTTTTCTCCATGTCAGCCTGTCGTCGAATGTTACACCAAGGTATGTTGGTTCCTTGTCTTCTCTTAGGGGTGTTCCATTTATCTGAATGCTCCCTGCCTTTTGTTTCGGAGAAAGGGTAAATAGAGTGGTGCTGCACTTGTCAGTGTTTATGCTGATACACCATCTATCCGCCCATGCAACAAATGTATCTACAGCTCTCTGTAGCAATATGGTGGCCACTGATGCATGTTCATTTGCGCTCCACAAAACCAGGTCATCAGCGTACATTGCCGCTTTAATTCCATCGGGTAGATTAGCAACAAGATCATTGATGAAGATTAGAAAAAGTGTTGGGGACAGGACTCCGCCCTGGGGAACACCGTGACGCAGTAGTACTTTCTTGCTCTTGAGACCGTCTATCTGTACTCGGGCTCTTCTGTTGTGCAAGTATGCTTTTACCCATTTGTACATTCTTCCATTGACTTTACAGTTTCTCAGTTTCTTCATCAGACCTTCTTTCCAGACTTTGTCAAAGGCTTTCTTCAGATCTATCCAAGCCGCAAGTACCAGCTTCTTCTCTTGGAATGCATCCTCAACTTCTTGGGAGAGGTAGGTTGTCTGATCTTCCGTAGAGTAGCACTGCCTAAAGGCAGCCTGTTGTGGTACAAGGATGTTTTCACTTTCAATGTACCACTGTAGTCTGTGATTGATGACGCGTTCCATTGTTTTGCAGAGACAACTGGTGAGGCTAATGGGTCTGTAGCTGGAGGCAATGGAACTGTCTTTCCCAGATTTTAGAAGGGGTATCATGATTGCTTCCCTCCAGACTTGTGGAACACTGCCTAAGGTCCATGTATTATTAAAGATCTGTAGCAGCTTTGCTTTGGCCTCTGTTCCTAGGTTCCTGATCATTTCATTGGAGATACCATCAGCTCCTGGTGACTTTTCTCATTTTCAGTTTTGATATGGCTAGCTCCAGTTCACTGAATGTGATAGGTGTCTCCATAACCTCAGTGTACAATTTCCTTCTGTCCTGTATGTTGCCATTTCTCTCGAATCTCTTGTTGTTTCTCTGGACTAATTTCAATATTGTTATCTTGTGCGAATGAGTCCGCAAAATGGTCAGCTGCTTGCTTTCCTGTTAAGATTTTTCCGTCTTTATGTAGCGCAATTTTTGAGTTCCTCCCTGTGCCCTCATCGTTAAGCTGTTTTATTAGCCTCCATAACTTCCTTGTGTCTCTTTCAAAGTTCAGTGACTCTGTTTTCTCCTGCCAGCTTTTCCGTCTAGCCTGCAGTTGGGCCCTTTGAAATTTGGCTTTTGCGTGCTGATATTTATTGTGGTGCTCTTGGCTGGGATTGGCCTCTGCTTGTTTTCTACATACATCCACATCATTATGCAACTGTTCCAGTTCACTATTCCAGTAGGGTTTATAATGTTTACGGGCTCCTCTTGGTATTGTTTCTCTTGCTGCCTGTAGTATGCATTTCCCAAACTCTTCAACTAGCTTTATTTATGTCCTTCTCAGTGTTCAGGTTTCTAACCAGTATGCTGGTGCGATGCTTGTACATTGCCCAGTCTGCTTTCTTGTAGTTCCACCTCGAGAGGGTGCTGCTTTCACTTACAAGCTCATTTTCTACAGTTAGAAAGACTGGCCGATGGTCACTGCCACCAAGTTGTTTCCCAACAATTCGTGTAATGTTCCACTCCAGGTCTGGTGAATGAAACGCCAGGTCAGGTGTAGTTGTAGAGTGCCATGATCTCGAGTAGAAGGTATATGGGTCAGACGGCTTGTTAATCAGGATGATTCTATTCTCATCCTGCCAATCTTCCAGTCTCTCTCCTCTCTGGTCCATGTGATCATAGCCCCAGTTCTGCGAATGGCTGTTGAAGTCGCCACACACAATCATTTTTCCTTTTAATGGTAGTGTGTCCAGTGCCTGTGGGCGGTCATTTGGACAGTAGTAATTGATCAGGTGAAAGTCTGTATTGTCTGTCTTAAGTTTAAGTGCCTGATACTCAGCCCTTCCATGTAACTTCAATTTGGGAAGCAGGAATGTTGTTTTTGACAAGAGTCAGTATCCCACCCTTTCGCCTGTCCTTTCGGTCAGATCGGTAACACTGGTAGCCTCTGATTTTGAAGGCTATATTTTCGTTCAGGTGAGTTTCTTGCAAGCAACATACACTTACATTTTCATTGGCCAAGATGTTTTCTAGTTCTATTCTTTTTTTGTTGTTGATACCCTCTGCATTCCAGTGCATTATTTTAAGTCTTTGTTTGGTACGGCCAGACGGTCTATTGTCAGGCCCTCTGGCTCCGCTGGACATCTGAGAAGGACCTCCATTATTTGTGGTTAGACCCTTACGAGGCATAAGGCCCGGCACTGCACCTGTCTGTGGGACCAGAGCAGGGCGAGCACCATAACATGTAGCAGTTATCGACATAATTCACATGTTATTGCGTGACAGCCTGATTTCTGTGGTGCGCCTCCTGGCTGGCTGCCTCCGTCTTCAGCACCTATCTTTTGCAAGAGTAGACTATGGTCTTACTCGACACACGAACACATAATGCTCTGTCTGGTTATTAATAACATATATTTTGTTTTTAATGATGTTAATTTGCATACGGTTCGCATAGCTCCACCTAACTGCATTATTTAATTCTTGTTGCAAAGACGACTCCAGCAAATTACTGCTTTCAGCGTTTGTATACACTATGCAGTCGTCTGCAAATAGATCGCAGGACATGATGAGATGAGATGAATAAAACCTAAAATTATGTTTAATTTTAGTAGTTAAATTGCCAGATCTAATTATAAATAAATACAGGTCTGTTATAGTTTAGTGCTATTGTTTGGATTTTGTATTATGACTGCCATATCTCATTTTCATGGTTGTGCTAAATATTTTTTCCTGAACGCTATTGAAAGCCATGATTCTTGAAACTCTTCACATATATTTAAAGTCAGTGGAAGAATGTACAAATGGGTGAAAGCATACTTGCACAACAGAAGAGCCAAGTACAGATAGATTGACTCAAGAGCAAGAACTACTGCGTCACGGTGTTCCCCACGGCGGAGTCTTATCCCCTACTCTCTCTCTAATCTTCATCAATGATCTTGTTGCTAATCTACCGCATGGAATTAAAGCGGCAATGTACGCTGATGACCTGATTCTATGGAGCACAAAAGAACATGCATCAGTGGCCACCAGATTGTTACAAAGAGCTGTAGATGTATTTGTTGCATGGGCACATAGATGGTGTGTCAGCATAAACACTGACAAGTGCAGCACCACTCTATTTACCCTCTCTCCAAAACAAAAGGCAGGGGTCATCCAGATAAATAGAATACCCCTAAGAGAAGATAAAGAACCAACATACCTTGGAGTAACATTTGATGACAGGCTGACATGGAGAAAGCGCATCAACAGAGCAGTAGCAAAAGCCAAAAGGAAAATAGCCATCCTGAGAAAACTAAGTGGAACCACATGGGGAGCCATTGGGAAAATACTTAGCAAAGTTTATCAACAGAGCATACGACCACACCTGGAATATGGATCAACTGCGTGGTGTTCAGCACACAAAAAAACACTACAAAAGCTGGTCAAGGTGCAAAATCAAGCACTTGTCACCACAGGAGGGATGAGATCAACCCCTATAGTGGAGATGGAGAAGTTGGGGAGGACACAAGCACTGAGAGAGCGCAGAGATACAAAAACACTAATACAAGCAGAAAAGTTCCTTGGCTTGCGAGGCCACCCTATGAAGAACAGATTTGAAAACTTAGCTATGGGGCGGTTGAAAAGAAGCAGTTTTATCCACCACGCCAAATTGACTCTGCAGAGAAATCACCGATCTGCCTACAGTTGGTAACCTCTGAAAACTATTCCAGAGTGAACTCCATGGCAATATGAGCATAGACTATCACTACAAATCCACAGATGGGTCAGCACAAAATGCTGTTTGAAATGGAGGAGCAGGATTGATTGATTGATTTAGGAACCGACATCACAGCACTCGGGGCATTCCCATAAGCCCTCCGTCCCCATCCTCAGAAGCCAGTGAAGAGTTCCAACCCCAATAGTACCAGTAGTAATCTGATTATATGTGCGTCTCGCCTTTCCTCTAAGCGTCGAGCATCGGCCAGATTCCCTCGTCACTCCACGCTGTCGTATTCTTGCAAGACCATGGTGATCCATTTGCTCCTCCGAGGTGTACATGTGCTCCCACAAGGCCGCAACTATGTCTGCCTTATCATTCATCATTACTCCACTAAGTTTTGCAGAGCCAGCCAATCTGTCTGCCTGTTCATTCCCCAACACACCAGCATGCCCCGAAGAAAATATCCAGAAGATGCTTGCCACCCGCGACTTCCGAAGCGAAGCAAGCCACTCGGCACGAAGCTTGCCAGTCCTCACCCTACTCAGCATGCTTTTTGAGTCAGTTACAATCACAGTGTGTGTGTGTATCGTATTCTGCATCCAGCGGAAAGCTGCACTGACTGCATCCACCTCCATTCTTAAGCTAGATGTTGTGGTATCATATGCCAGGCTCTCCTGCACCAAACATCGACCATTAGCCTTTGCTAAGAAACCCCAGGCACTTCTACTACCTCTCAACACTGAACCATTTGTGTAGATAATCACATCACCCGGGCAAGCATTATCCTGAATTAGTTGCTGGATTTCCACTTCCATGGCCCCTGCTGGCCACTCCCTGCTCAATGTGATTATAACTCTGCACAAGTCTGACTGCTCTGCTGGCACTCTGAACCACTCCTCTCCTCGCCTAATGTTCTCCAAGGGGCACACCTGTCTGATCGTATCCTCCGCCTGAGCCATCCATGATTTCCCGCTTATCAGTCACTGGCCCTTAACTGCATCCAGTGCCTCATGCAACGGGTGATCTGTGTCAGCAGCTACTCTTAGGTATGCCTTCACTTGCATCACCTTGAGCCTACCAGCAACAGTCGGCAAACCAAGGATGTACCGCATACACACCACTGGGGTGTCTCTGGTGCATCCCAGAATGACCCACATAGCCTCGTTCTGTATGCGCTCCAATCTCACCAGCTGACTCTTTGAGACAGTGAGCAGTCCTAGTCCATAATCAATCGATGAGAGGATCAAGTGCTGGTATAGTCTGAAAAGCATTCTCTGCTCTATGTCCATTGCAGCCACAGTTTTAAGTGCGTTGAGTCCCTTTTGAGATCTTGTCACAACCATCTCCACATGATCCTTGATGGACAGGCTCCTGTCAAATGTGATTCCCAGATACTTCAGTTTGTTCTCTCTGTTGACACTTCCACCATCTATCGTGAGGCTTGGAACATCAGCTCTCACAATCCTGTTGTCCAGAGAGCACCACAAAACAGCTGCCTTTTCCGGGTGGATGACAGCACCCATTTCAGTGCACCAGTCAATCACTTTGTCTACATAGTGTGTACATAGAATACCCAAATAATACTAGGGACACGGCCAGAGTACCAACAGGAAAGTATTGCCATAACTATGATGCTGAAATTGAGGCCATCAAGATAGCAACAGAGAAATTACTAAATACCAGCCATGGTACACAACAAGTGATGCTATTGACAGGGGGAAAATCAGTACTCGATGCGCTCCTGTCTGGGAAATTGCCAGTACTAAAGACACTACTTTGTGAACTTAGCGTCAGCATAAGGTCACTATACAGTGGATACCATCCCACTGTGGAATACCCGGAAATGACAAAGCTAATCGATTGGCTTAACAAAGGAGCAAAAGAACAAACGCCTGATGTGCCCATTACATACCACCAAAAGAAAAGAATGATTAAATCAGTCAGAAAGCCACCAAAACCTGCTCAAGATAACTACCACGTTATGAACAGACCAGAACAAGTCATTATTCTGTGCCTTAGAACAGGACACAACAGATTACGCAACCACATGTATATAAAATTCAAGATTGGTGAATCAGCCATGTGCACGTATGGTTTGGCGTTGCAGACAGCAGAGCTCATACTCCAAGACTGCCCAAAATACAGCATATCTAAGCAAATCTTCTGGCCTTGAGAGATGACAATAGGAGATAAACTCTATGGAATGCTGAGTGAACTTAAAAAAGACAGTTAAATTCATGCAAGAGACAACATTGCAGTTATAGACATATTTCAAGCGAACGAAAGAAGAAGAAGAACTGCTATGACTTATATAGTCAGACTACTTGTGGCCAAGGCTAAAGCACCAGAATCTTCCTTCACAATTTTCCCTCCAGCCTGAGCCGTAAAGGCTTGATGAACTTCTCACGTGTCGAACGACAGACCCATCTGTGTAAATGACAGCATCACCCTCTAAACAATTCTCATAGATCAAAGCCTGTACTTCAGTCTCCACAGCAGCCAAATTTTTTTTGTCTGAATTTTCTGTTAGATGCAAACTGAAAACGATGTACACTCTGTTGGCACTTGTACCCACTCCTCGCCAGGTTCTTCATCAGCACAGAACAAACAAACACAAACCGACACAAAACTGCGTGAAACACACTGCATGACAATATTAATAAACTACATGACAATATTAAGGGTACTTATCTGAATCTGTATCCTAGCTTGGATTGACTGACACGTGTTCGACGGCTATCAGTGGATTGTATGGACCGGATGTATGGTCAACGGGTCAAAGGTCAATACCGTCAGAAAGGTATTGGCTAAACAACTCAGTGGGTAGGGGTTGGGGTGGAGAGGCGCCCATGTGGGCAAAAGTTAAAAATTAGGAAGTGAAGATGTCGCGGACGCACTTTGCAATTAGCAATTTCTCGTTCCGCGCTCAAAACACAGCTGCGGAAGATTTCATTGCGTTGGTCCTCACAGAGGGGCATGAGTGGCGGTCGCTCACAAAACGATTGCAAACCACCGAATGCAAAACTGCCAAGAAATCTCAAACAGCAAATATTATGATGGGGCTGACTGCGACGTCCTGCAAAGAACATGCAAATACCTACTGGTGGACTATACAGCTGGGGTGGTGGTATGGATGTTAAATGAAACTGTGTTGGACATTGAGGCCGTGAGGGGAAAGTGAACCCAACTGGAAGATTAGACAGTTTTCCAATGTTTTACAATCCCGTTCATGGGATGTGCATGATTTGATCGCCGTGGCCTGTATGTCAGCCACGCCACAGTGGTCAGGACTGTTGAAGTGCATGGATACTGGTTTCTGGGCGCCACTGTTAATATTAGATAGGTGTTGTCTAAATCTGTCGGCAAGATGTAAACCTGTCTCCCCAACATATCTCATGTCACAACGTGTGCAAATAATCGCATAGATAACATTGCGACTCGTGCATGACAAACCCTCACGGATGTGGAAAGTCGTCTTAGGGAATGCCACTCTCTGGGTTTGAAGTACATGTGGGCAGGTCTTGCACCGCGATCGAAGACAAGCCACCTGGCAAGAGACCTGGAGAATGGAAAGATGTCCCAGGAGGATGTTCTTGGGAGCAATATTGTGGTGATGGTAGGTTAGTAAGAGGATAGGTCTATTATTTCGTGGTTTCGGCCTAGAGGAGAGAACCTCACGCCGACAAGGGAGGGGCATTAGTGGTTTGAAGGAAAGACTTGTATATACAGGAAGGCAACAAGCAACTTGGGGATGCAACCTTCTACAGACCCCGAGCACAAGATGGGATGGTCAGCAATAACACCCAGGTAAAAAGCGTGATGAACGCCATCATCAAGCAAAGCCTTTTGCCCAGCTCTGCCACCTTGCTGATCATCCACGACAGTTGGTGGGCAAACCCACCTTCTATATAAGCCGCCTGAGACACACAAGCTAGGGAACCCAGGCAGACCTATCGTCTCGACCTGCTCTTGTCCTGCTGAACGCATTTCAGTTGGTTGCCAGTCTCCTTTCGCATATCAAAGACACCAACCACGCTATCTCTATCTTCGATTCCATCAGTTTCACAACCCCTTCTCAGTACCACATCTTCACTTTAGATGTATACATTCATTCCCCACTCTGATGGCCTCAAAGCCTTGGAATTTTTCTTGGAGAAAAGGTACAACCCCACCATAGCCACTGGACCATTGCAGAATTTTTTTCAATTCCATCTTGCAGAATTAGTCCTCAACCTCAGTTTGTTTAAGTTCAAAGGGGACTATTTCGACCAGATTAGCGGTGTAGCCATGGGTACTAAGATGGGTTCTAGTTATGCCTGCCTCTTCATGGGCTATCTGGAGCACCAGGTATGGAGTCAATACACCGGTAGGCTCCCGGAGCTCTACAGGAGGTACATCGATGACTGCTTTGGTGTTTCAGACATGCCCTGTCTGACCTCCAGAACTTCATTGCCTTTTTCTCCGACTTTCATCCCAGTATCAAACTTACCCCCACCATTTCTTCGTCGACCGTCAACTTCTTAGATCTAACCGTCTCTTTAGGTTCCGCGGGTCTATGCACGACGGTTTATTATAAACCAACTGACTCGCACGCATTCCTTCTCTATACCTCCTCCCATCCTCCCTCTTGTAAGGGTTCTATTCCTTTCTCCCAACTGTTACGTCTCCGACGGCTTTGTCAGGATAATAACGACTTCCATCAAAAAGCCCACGAAATGCTGGATTTCTTTCGCCTTCGAGGCTATCCTGAGAATGTTCTGTCTACAGCTCTTCACCGCTGCCAGTCTATCAGTCGTGCTGAGGCTCTCTCCTCCAGGCCGAAACCACGAAATAATAGACCTGTCCTCTCACTAACCTACCATCCCCACAATATTGCTGCCAAGAATATCCTCCTGAGACATCTATCCATTCTCCAGGCAGACCCGACCACTCGCGATGTCTTCTCAGAGGCCCCCCTGGTGGCGTACAGGCGGGATCGTAACCTCAGGGATGTGCTGGTCCATAGCAGTCTACCCCAACCTCACAAGTCTCTTCCTGGCACGGTGGCTTGTCTTCGATCGCGTTGTAAGACCTGCCCACATGTACTTCAAACCCAGAGTCTGGCATTCCCTAAGACGACTTTCCACATCCGTGAGGGTTTCTCATGCACGAGTCGCAACGTTATCTATGCGATTATTTGCACACGTTGTGACATGAAATATATCGGGAGACAGGTCTTACGTCTTGCTGACAGATTTAGACAACACCTATCTGATATTAGCAGTGGCGCCCAGAAACCAGTAACCATACACTTCAACAGTCCTGACCACTGTGGCATGGCTGACATACAGGTCACGGCGATCAAATTGTGCGCATCCCACGAACGGCATTGGAAAACCGTCTCATCTTCCAGTTGGGTTCACTTTCCCCTCACGGCCTCAATGTCCAACACAGTTTCATTTAACTTCCTTACCCCCCACCGCCCCAGCTGTATAGTCCACCAGTAGGTATTTGCATGTCCTTTGCAGGATGTCGCAGTCAGCCCCAGCATAATTTTTGCTGTTTGGGATTTCTTGGCAGTTTTGCATTCGGTGGTTTGCAATTGTTTTGTGAACGACCACCACTCATGCCCCTCTGTGAGGACCAACACAATTAAATCTTCCGTAGCTGTGTTTCGAGCGCGGAACGAGATATTGCATAGTCCGTCCGCAATATCTTCACTACCTAATTTTTAACTTTTGTCCACATGGGCGCCTCTCCACCCCAACCCCTACCCGCTGAGTTTAGTCAATACCTTTCTGACAGTATTGACCTTTGACCCGTTGACCATACATCCAGTCCATACAAATCCACTGATAGCTGTCGAACGCATGTCAGTCGTCAGTCAATCTAAACTAGGATACAGATTCAGATAAGTACCCTTAATATTGTCATGTAGTTTATTAATATTGTCATGTAGTGTGTTTCGTGCAGTTTTGTGTCGGTTTGTGTTTGTTTTTCTGTGCTGATGAAGGCTTTGGCCGCAACGTCCAATTTGTTTCTTGTAATCGTGTTTTAGTAAAGCTAACAATCTACTTCTCGTTTTTTGATGATTCATTCGTAACCCAAGGTACTACTGTAGTTTATAAACCCGCATATTTATCAGTGGAACAGATAATAATAAGTAGTAAATAATAGTCTCTTTCCTCATTTTCAAAGTACCCTTATTTAAAAATATAATATCTGCCAGTGAATGCACGCTGATTTGGTTCCTCTTGATTATTGTGGGTGAGTGAAAAATGCATATTTGTAATCACAGTGTAGCTCGCAGAAGTGTATTCATTGGGAACAGACATAATGGGTGTGTGGTTTCTCTTTCTGACATTTCAAACACATTTACCTTATCAGTAATCAGTTATCAGTTGGGTTATCTTCATTGCACTCCAGACATGTCCATAGGTGCTCAGATCCTCCCCCCAGCATATGCATCAGCGTCCGGTGGCTAATAGTGCCAGTTCTGTGTTGGTTGACGACGTGCCTTATTTTCCCGATGTACCTCTCGTGTCTGGCCGTGCCGATTCTTACTCCCAAGTCTTTCATCCTGGACAGCGATGTGGATTCACTGACGTAAAAGTCCTCTGTTCTCACCATATCTTTGAGGATGCTAATAACATCGGCATGATCCATGGGCTGGCCATCTACAGGGGGTGCAGAGCCAGCCAGTTTATCAGCTCGTTCATTTCCCTCGACTCCCACTTGTCCCGGGACGAAGATGAAGGTGACTTTACAGACAACAGACTTCCGCAGCAACTCAGTCCACTGTCTACATACAGATCCAGCTTCGACCTTCTGAATCATGCTCATAGAATCACTTAGTACACACACGTTGGTATAATGCTGTGATTCCAGCCATATGAAAGCCTGTGTAACTGCCATCACCTCCATCGTCATGCTGCTCGTGGTCATAGAGTGGGCACTACTGGATTCTTGAACGGTTCGGCCCGCTGAACGGGCTGTAAATACCCACTTCTCTGCTGCTTTACAACAGATCCATCTGTATAGATGAGCACTTCGGGGCTATCTGAGTGTTCATAGATGAGCGCGTTAATCTCTGCATTGACAACAACAGGGTTCTGCTCTCTGCACCGTCTGTCGAGTGTGATAATGCAGGAGAAAGTGCACTTAAAAAGCTGGAGGCTCCGGCACCCATTCCTTGCCGGGGTTGATACTGGTAAGACTGCAGACCTGTCTGACGACATCTTCCGCCCGACCCATCCATGATTTGCCCCTCTTTAGCCTGTCACCCTTTTCTCTGAATATAGCGTCATGCAGAGGATGCTGCTCACCTGCACTTAACAAGTATGCACGAGCTCTCCAGATCTTGATCCTGTGTTGCATTGTCGGGAAGTCAAGGAGGTATCTCATTGCTACACAGCTGGTGTCTCTCGTGCAGCCCAAAATGATGCACATGGCTTCGTTTTGTATGTTTTCAAGTCTTCCAATCTGTGTAGGGCTGACAGTGAGAATAGCCAGGGCATACTCGATGCGTGAAAGCACCAGTCCTTGGAACAGAAGTATTAGCAGTCTTTGCTCGATATTGGCAGTCGCCATGACTCTCATTGCTGACAAACCTTTTCGAGCTTTCGTTATGACATAATCGACATGATCTCTGAAGGACAGGCTACGATCAAGCCTCACGCCAAGATATGTCATTGACTGGGTTCTACTCAAAATGCTCCCATCCATTCTTACTGCCAGCAGGTCTGTGTTCACAATATGGTTGTTTAGGGAGAACCATGTAACCGATGCCTTTGCAGGGTTGACAAGGGCGCCGGCATCAGCACACCATGAGGAAATTCGATCTAGTTCGCCTTGCATATCATTGGCAACCGCCTGTCTTACCATTTACCTTGTCACCTCATAGTGTAAATGCAGAATTTATGCAGCAAAACTGATATTCTCTGTCCTCTTCTGTCTTTCAGAGGTATCCTTCTTGTCATTCGTTCACAAACAGATGTCACATGTACACATCCTACAATCATGAAGGACATGTGTGCTGACTGTGGTGCTGATCTTAGGCGGTGAGTTTTGCTTTCAGAATTTCTTTTGTTTATAATTTCATGTTGCTGTTCAGAATTTGTTTAGATTATCATTACCTGTTGTACTTCTGAATGTTATAAAATGGGGGGAAATTATTAATGGTAAAAGTAATCTTTCCTAATTCTCTGTTAAAAAAGAATATTAACGTTATATTTAAAAAGTATTTCATGTTTTGAACAAATTAAATAAAATTGAATTCATGAACAAGCATAATTGAATTTAAATACTGCATTATTTTTAACAACACACCATATCTTATGTTTATTTCTTTCTTTTAAAGGTAATATCCTGGTCAACCTTTCTTGGTTATAATTGTATGTGTAGTTATTTCAGATAATGCGCTTTCTATTTGTCAGTTCATATCTTTTGACCAATTATGATGCTCATATCACGTTCTCTGCACTCTCTACAGGTGTGTGTGGGACGTTATACTTTTGCTATTTCATATGCTGTATGTTTTGTAATCCCACTGTTCCTCATTTGGCTGATTCACGTGATACCACAATAACGTTACTAAGCTGACAGCCATAGTGGTTGTAGTGAGATGACAGGTGAACATGAAGACCACTGCCAGGGCTAGTGGATATGTTTGGACTGGAAGCTGAATAGAAACTTAATGGTAATGTTGACTGCCCTGAAAGCTTGCTTTCCACCCTTGACGGCACGGAAGACTGACTGAGAACTGATGGTAGACCTAAAAAGCTATGGCAGATACTATGAGGTAACCTAGAGGTTTAAGAAATGACCAGACATTGTGGTGTATTCCCTGATGGCTCGGCAGTAGGTGTTGATCAAGCTAACCGTCGCTGTGAATCAAGAGTGGCGGATCACCACACCTACGAGATGGAAAAGCACAGCAACATGGTCACAAGTCTGAGACAGAACAGATATATCATAAGGCTATTTGCTGTAGAGGTTGGCGCCAGAGGCCTGGTTTCCAATTCCACATATAATGTGCTGAAGAAGCTGGAAAGGACAGTCGAGAACTTGAGCACTAAAATAACTGGGCGAGTTTGCAGAAAAGGCCTCATGCTGGCTATGGAGCAAGTGCAGTGATGATTGGAGCAAGCTGATGCAGTAATTGGTTCAGAACTCTTGTCTCCAGTGCAGAGTCTTGTTGCTTGTTTAAGATGTCTTGCATGGACCACAGCTGTTCGACCCAATCTTGTGATAGAATTAGCTCTGAGGAAGCGCTGGCTTTCGCTGGGTGCATGCAAGAAGGCGGATTCTTAAGCTGTGAACAGGGTACGAAGGCAACATGGTAACAGCGGGTCATAGCGGACCAACAAGGTAGACGCTATAACAGAAGCAAAACTGGCAGGGAAAAGAAGCAGACTTTCTACGTGGTCACAAGAAGTGCAGTGATAATGTAGGTAGATACACCAGGTGCACAATGTTTGCCTGCCTTATGGCAGAAAGGCTTCTGGGCAGAGATGCTAATGTGGGATAAGTGTGAAACATGAAATGCCTCGAAGGTGGATATGCGAACATACAGCAGGAGAAAAATGCCTGAGAATCATTGCCCAGGCGCCCACCCCATGAGAGTGTCAGGATGGTAAAAGGCCTGAAACATTCAGTGTGGGTGGTGCTGCTTCTGAAAATAGGAAGCCTCCTGTTATACTTGCTTCGCTGTGAAGTTTATACAATTAATTTTGAATTCTTAAGTTTTGTGTGACAAATGACAGTTTATTTTAGTTGTCCAACTGAACAAATATGCATTGACGATATGCAATAGACAGTATAGGGGGGGTGACCTATGCTAAACTGAGACATGTGGAAGAGAGCAGATCTCTTCAGTGTGAATAATATGTCTAAAATAAATAACTTTTTATAATGAAACTAAACATTTTATCTAATGTAGAAAATAAATTTTCTGAATAAGAAGCATCATTTTGTGTGTTACTGATGAAAAACCTAAGCATAATACAAGACCATACTGTACCATTATTATCTTGATTATGCATATTTTAGTTCAGAAAAACCAGCTCTAACTGCATTAGAAAAACAGATGTTTCAGTTAGGTAACCAAACTTATTTGTTTGTACCAAGAAACCTTGATGTTGAACTCTTTCTCCCCCTCCCTCCATCACACACACTAGAGAGAGGGAGAGCTGAATAGTTTGGACAAGACTGGCTTATCTACTCCTGCTACCACTACTATTACTCTAGTCCTTTACTACTACTACTTAATACTATTACTAATTAACTGTAAGGGGTTTAGAGGCTAGAGGATTGACTTCATTGCCACGGGGTTTTTACCCAACATGGCGTGGTCTCTGTCAGCATAGCGGCCTACTGAAAATATTACACAGAGACCAGAAATGCCAAAACGATAGCAATGATTCCCAGGAGTCTCTGAGAAATTTGCGCTCATGAACTGAATGACAGAGTCCAGAAATTAACCCATGACCTTCAGAGCGCGAGGCAGATAGCTTAACCACTTTGCCACGAAGACCCCCGCTACTGGTAACAACTACTAGTTGGTACTAGTACTATAGTCCGTTTAGAAATGAATGCCTTCAATCACAATCCATTTTTCTTTTAAACTGTTGCATCATAATGAAATGTTTCCTGCCGTCTTATATTTACCCCACCCCAAGGAATATGCCTTTGATAAGTCCAAAGGCAACTTAAATCATCGGAAAGCGGTGATATTTCTATGATGTTTTGGCGAAAAACTAGTGTTCACACTAACAAACTTGTTTTACAGTAACGCCCATCAAGGTGTAGCTAGATTCGTAATGGGAGTGGGTGCAATGTGTAATATTATTAAAGACAGAATTTACAGAGGCAGGGGGTAAATAATGTGAAATTGAAATGTAAATGGACAGGAAAGTAGAAGGAATATATTTCTTATCTTATTTTTCATTTCCTTCTTGTTTCTTCAGCTGCTGGTTAATAATGTGTACTCAAGGAGTCATGTTACTAGGATGCATTTAGCCTTTTATATGGAGTTTGTGAAAGCTTCCAAACAGCTGTGCGTACATGATACCGCAATTTAGTCATCATGTGTCAATTTTTAAGGCTCTTTTCATCTGTCTGTGTAGTTTGTTCACACATGCACATGGGTGACAGAACCGCTTTAGTCTTTGGGAAAGATTGTCTACTCTGCTGTTTACTGTTTAGAAATGGAACATAACCTGTTTTGCATGACGATTATAGTTGTGAATTTCTCTGTAGTGGGCTTCCTTCTTAACGACC
Source organism: Cepaea nemoralis (assembly GCA_014155875.1). Taxonomy (NCBI): domain Eukaryota; kingdom Metazoa; phylum Mollusca; class Gastropoda; order Stylommatophora; family Helicidae; genus Cepaea; species Cepaea nemoralis. The sequence goes on from JACEFZ010001699.1 coordinate 677,837, forward strand.
AAGATGTTGGTCCTCTTTTCATTGAAGTTTATAGATTGATTTGTGTGTTGTCCCCTAATTTAACAACGTGTTTGTTCTCACGTTTCTTGTTGTGCCACAGTATGTTAGTTTCCACCGCAATATTACTCTTCTGTTGGTATTCAATGCGTTTAGTGTTGTTGTTGTTGTTTTTTTTTTCAATGACAGTTGTTTATCACCATTGAGGGCTTGCAGAACTTAAAATTCATCACTGTGGAATACAAACTGTTGCCATTGACAAATTGTATTGTTTGTGCTTGCTTGCTTGTGTTCACTGGCTGTGAATTCCAGCGTGAAGTCCTGTATGCCGGATGAAGACATCCTGTTATCCAACATCAGTGTGATGTCATACAGGACCTGAGGTTTGTGTGAGTATCCATTGTTCCATGTCTGGCTTATAGGTGTGCAGACTGGTGGTTCCTCGCCATGCATGCAGACACTCTCCGACTTCGGAGGAATCAACGATCCTACTAACTTTAGCCAGGACCCCAAAGGGACCTGTTGCCCAGGACGCTCGGCGAGCACGCATCAATAGGTCTTGGCCAGTATAGAACCCAGCCCTTTTGCCTTGGAAACACCTCTGCGTCCTAGTTGTTTGTGCTGATGCTGTAATGTTTAGTGCCTGCAGTTCTTCTGAATAGTTGGAGCAAAATATCCCAGTAGGTGTGCACGTGGATTAAGGTCTGCGAACTGCTCAGACCTTTATCTGTGTCAGGCGATTCCGGTAAGCTGATGACTACTCTCAGTTGCATAAAATACAATCCATCCTTTCTCCAGTAGTCTTCCTCTTTCGACACATGGTCCTCACATTTTTTCCAGTAAATTTTATCAATATTTAATAGCGCGGACTGGGTTAGTATCTTGACGTCAGGCAATTTGAATGTAGTATTGGCAGCTGCCACCTGTCCTTTAATTTTAGCCCACGCAAGTTCTATACTGTTTAAATAAGAATGGTACGGCGGAGGTCTCAAGAACCTATGGCCATGCTCTTCTGTCAGCTTGTCGATTTGATATTTCTTGCTTTTTTGGCGCCTGTTTTACAAGGATCAACAATTCTAGCTTGAAATACGTTTCTGGAAATGGTATGGGCGTGCGCGCCCCCCCCCCCCCCCCCCCCCCCCCCTCTCCTCTGCCGTGTGTCCACCTTGACGAGGTAGAGGGGCTTGTGCATTCCAATGACCCCAAGAGCTATGCCGACGGTAGCACAGCTACTAGTAGGGGGCTGAGTGGTCTTGAGGTATGGTGTCCGCCTCGAGTGCTGGAGGTCCCGGGTTCAGGCCCCGGTGAAGACCGGGATTTATTTAAAAAATCCACCTGGGCTTCCAGTAATAAAATTTCCCCTGGTCTCTGGGTAGTGAGATCTGACGCCCGTGTGTATTGTAAAAAATCCCTTGGCAGTTGGAAATCGAAAAAGAGTAGCCTAACGGCGCTGCCCAGGCAAAATTTCGAGTTAAAAATCTACCCAAAGTATTTCAGAATCCTCGCCGATGCAACAGAGTTCGTGCATTGAGCTGAGTTTCTCCAGACTCAGGTTTGAGTTAGGAGGGAAACGGAGCACTTATGGGTTAAACCGTGTGCCGTGATGTTGATCCAATGACTAAAGTAAACTAAACTGGTAGGGTCACCCATGTCGGACAGGTCAAGGGAGAGGGACCAGACCAAGCAACACACAAACCTGCTGCCTTGTAGGTAGACTGGGGACAGTCAAAGGCTAGGGAAAGCATCCCGAAAAATGCTTGTTGAAATCGGATGTACTGAGCCGCAGGCGTGACAAAGTAGTGCAACGTAACTTAATTCATGTCACAAATTAAAATTAATTGTTATGGTGCTAATCCCGTGAAGTCCCATCAGGCGGTGATAGTGCCGGGCCCCCTGCCTCGAGGGGGTCCACCCATGACTACTGGTGGTGACCTTCCCCTGTGCTGTGGAGTCAAAGCACAGAGGAGTAGGTTAAGAGCTATTGACCAAACACCCCGGACACTCAACATACTACAGTGGAATGCCGAAGGAGTTTATAACAAGAGAGTCTCCCTAACAGCGTCTTCATAAAGATAGAATAGATGTGGCATGCATTCAAGAGACACATCTCAACGCCAATCACAAATTCTCAGTCAGACGATATCAGGCCACATGTTTTGACCGCGAAGGACACAAAGGAGGAGTTCTAATACTCACACAAAATACAATACCTTACAGCGAAGTATCTGTGATCTCTGACAACCAAACGGAAATTATAGGAGTTGATATAATGATAAAGGACGTGAAAATAAGAATTTACAATCTGTGTAGCCCAGCAGATAAGGCTCTTATACTCTCAAACATGAAAATAGCTGACACAAACTGCATTATTGTTGGAGATTTTAATAGCCATTCAGAAAGATGGGGATACCCGGATACTGACAAAAGAGGAGATGGATTGGAGGACTGGGAAAGCCTTTGCTGTGCTGGAATTACAAACGAGCAGACTTTGACAGATTTGCCATACTAACAAACAAATATTATGAAAACATAAATGCACGATATGGCAACATGAAGCAAATGGTGGAAAGTCTAAACAGAGCAATAATACAGGCGGCCACTGAGTCTATTCCAAGAGGAGTGAGGAAAAATTACAAACCATACTGGACTGAAGAACTACAAATTTTGGAGGACAAAGTTGAAGATGCCAGGAAGACAGCAGAGAGAGAACAAACAACTGAAGCGAACATCTCTCTCGAAGCCATCTCAGCAAAATATAAAAGAACAGTAAATCAAACAACAAGAGATAGTTGGAGGGAAAAAACAGAAAACCTGAAATGTGACAAGGACGGAAACAAACTGGAAATTAGTGAAAGCCATGAACACTGAAGGACCTAGAAACAAACAAATAACAATTAAACAAGGAAATGCCTTGCTTACAGGGGAAAAGGCTGCAAATGCACTAATGGAACACTATGTCAGTGCAAACCACGTTGATATTACTATCGAACAGAAGAAAACAATCAAAGACAAACAGATACATCATAGTAATACAGAGACAGCAGCAGAATATATGATGGCAAATCTAACAATGGAAGAAATGGAACAGGCAATGAATACCCTAAAAAAGAAGAAATCACCAGGAAAGGATGGAATCACAAATGAAATGCTAATAGGACTAGACACTAAGGCAAAAAAGAAACTACTAGCAGTCCTAAATTACAGCTGGAAGAGGGGAATAGTCCCACAGGCATGGAATGAAGCTATACTAATACCAGTCCCAAAGAAAGGAACAGACCTGGAAGAACCAAATGGCTATCGACCTATCAGTCTACTTAGCTGTGTAGGAAAATTAATGGAACACATTATCAATGTGCACACCCGTTAATGAATTAGAAAATATCACTTGTTTACAACCAATGCCTATGTATAGCAGGTTTAATGGTTTTCGAAAGGGAAGACTGAAGCGTAGCAACTTTTTAGCAACTGCAAATCAAAAGATTAGGGCAGATCCTATACTTAACATATCAACAGTCAAACCCATTTACAATGCAGACACGTTCCCAGCTTGGAGACAGCAGCAACTGCCTGAGATGATAGAAAACATTCCTGGTATTGAGAAAAAGAACACTCAGAATGAAACCGAAAGAAGTAAAACATCCCTAAACTACATAAAAGAAAATTACCCAAGCAGCAATTGGACGCATGCATATACAGATGGATCAGCCAAAAATTCAATAGAAAATGGAGGAGGAGGAATTCTCCTAAATTAAAAAAATGGAGTGAAAAAAACAGTCAGTGGCAACTGGAAAATTTTCAAGTAACTTCAAAGCAGAGGTAGAGGCGTTGAAAACTGCAGCAGAGATGCTCTTGATGGAGGAAAATAAAGAGAAGCAAATAGCTATCTTCACAGATGCAAAGTCAGCTGTGTCAATACTGAAGAGCAAAAACAGCACAGAACTAGCTGACCTAAGAGCAGCACTCCATGGTCTATGCCAGAAATCCAAAAAAGTTGTAATACAGTGGATCCCATCACATTGCTGTATACCTGGAAATGAAGAGGCTGACAAACTAACAAAAGAGGGCAGACGACTACCACAGCCTGACATAGACATAACCTATAATGAGGCAAAGAGGTTTATAAAAAGCACTTATGGAACCAAATGGGAATCAGAGCATCCAGGCCACCAGAAGGATGATGCATATTACAAACTCGACCGAAGAGAACAAGTAGTAATCTCCAGACTCCGTACAGGACATAACAGGCTGAAATACCACTTGTTCAATAAACTAAAATGGGAGATACTGATGAATGTAATTGTGGAACTGGTAAAATGACAGCTAACCATTTGCTGCAGGAGTGCCCAATATATGCAGAACAGAGAAAGATATTTTGGCCCACACCTGCTTCATTTGAGGACAAGCTCTATGGAGATATCAACAAGCTAAAGTTGACTACAGCTTTAACTACATTCAGGTTGACATCTAAAGTGCATGAAGATGTATTTTGACTGCCACACTTCATACCACAGATATGTCAGTTACAAAAGTGTCCCAGAGGCATGAAATGGAATATTGCTTGGATAGCAAATCCATTACGTGGAAAGTCCGAATCGAAAGCTCACTGTGTGGGCTTCATAAAAGGTGGAAATAGTGTCCTAGTGGCACGAAATGGAATATTGCTTGGATTGCAAATCCATTATGTGGAAAGTCTGAATCGAAAGTTCACTGTGTGGATGTCATCTGCAGACTGCATTCTTCTGGTTTCCGGAAGAATAGCCTATGGTGAATGGAAGGCCCAATATACAGAAGTGAGGCTAAGCAGCCATGTGCAGGACGTGACGATTCCTTGGGTGAGCCCAGTACCAGAGCGCTGTGTGTCGGCTCTGCAATTATGGAAGCCTCCTTGGATGGCGGGGAATGCCCATGGTCTGCCCCTGCCTTCCCTTGAGGGCTGACCAGGATGTCCTTGGCTGTTCTATATGGGCCAGCTGGCATGGGGGATAACGTAACAGAGTGAACGGTTAAACGATAATATCAATAGATGACATTGAAGCCTTGGATGGTGTAAACGGCTTTTATTAACTGTAATTATAAAGTTGATACAGCTTCTTGCAAAACACACCCGGACTGACTACAAGCTAAGATGGAACTGTTTATATTTTTGACGTCACCCGTGAGCTTCCCTAGAAATGGTGCTTTCAACAGTGCTCACGGGTGCGACATTTCCTAACCCTTCTCTATTTCCCCTTAACTAACTATAACAGAGATGGAGCTCTGTTATACTCTTCCCCTTCTTTAAAAAGACTTTTCTCAAAAGTCTCAATTCCCTAACCTATATATTCCAGAATCCCACTTAATTTTCTCTCACTACCAACTTACTAACCAAATCTTAATTACCTAAACCTTCTTATTTCGATTTCAATCTCTTAGTTGTCTCCTAGAATACCTTTAATACTCTCTCTCTTATAGCTAACTGCTACTTTCGTTGTTACTTCTTCTTCTGTTCTGAGTACACAAGGTTTCATTTAAAAAAAAACTCAGTTCATAAAGAAATCCACATATATTATTTACATATCCTATCACAAAAACCCCTTCTTGTATAGGTATCTATTATACCTCATAATATTTAAATCTCAATTTTATACAACACATCATAACATATAGGTGTACCTTTTAGAAATACTTCTTCTTATCTTCATAAGCAATCTGCTTAAACCTTCTTATCACGATCTCAAAAATTCAACACGCCGTACTCTTCTGATACTACCTCAAACTCCCTATTGTCATCACTACCAGTATTACCTCAACATTACTACTTCTCCACTTTCAACCAACCTAAAATCACTCGCTCACGATAGGAAGACAAGGAATCGGTGCGCACCGGAGATTCAAAGAAGTAGAACTCTTCCTCACAAAAAACATACTCACCTAAACCACACTCACCTTTACTCCCCTATGTCACCTGAGACTTTATGTAATAAAGTCTAAAACAATTATATATCTTCCACAATTCACTTATACCACTTATTATGGCAACAGTTTACGCTGCTATCTACAGCATCAAGCACCAACCATCAAAAATTTTATTCACTCCCAAATGTCTATATATTACAGACAGTACACAAATCAAAAAGGTCCATCATCCCTCAAGACCTCTTTCCCCATTATACACATCACCTCACATAACTAATCTTCTCCTATACCTCACTCAGAATTACCTCTTAATCTCGCCGAAAACCCACTAATGTCCATTTATTATGGGCATATCTCCTGAACCTCAATTTATGCCGTTATCAACAGCAACAATATACCGCCACTGAACTCATGTCTGTGACTGCTTGCAATCAACGTTATTCTTTCTCAGTCCATATATTACGGACCTCCCAAAACCTCATGGCATTTTATCTATGTTCGCTGTTATCACTCCACACTGACAATGTCCATTTTTCACTAACATACTTATTTCCCTTTACTATTGTATTCACAATATATAAAAACATGGGATTTAATTCATGTTTTGCTATTTGTCTTCACACTGTCTGGCGTAGAACGTTACCCACTTCTTCTTCTATAAGCCAGCAATCTCGTGTCTTTTATGAAAGTACATCATGGCTCTAAATCCATGTTCACTTCCGACCCCATGGAAACCATGTTTTAAACTTTCCCCAATTAGTAACCCCATTTAAATATGGCTTATGTTTTCACAACTTCGTAGCCACTATGTAATTAACCTCCCTATTCTAAATTATCAACGCTGATTATCACAGCAATCTTACTAACAGAATATAGTCATGAACTAATTATTCGCAAGGAGAATGTGTCTCTCTACTAGTCTTCAGTAGTTTATTAACTATTTTCTGAACGAAAGGCTTTCTACTGGACAAAACCCTAACTGTTTGTAAACTAAACTTAAACAATTTATAAACAAGGTAATTACTATTCAACACACAAGACAATTCACTTAAATTATGAGTCAAGCAAAATAAAATCACAACAGGACATCATACCCCCCCCCCCCCCCCCAAGTTATTAAATATCATTTCTCTTTCCCCTCATATCAAACAAAGGCAATCAAGCAATTCAAAAATAATATAACATACATCCTATCCATTGTTAGTCACTTTTACGGACTAACAATAATTTATTTATCTATTTAAAAAACTCAACAAGTCCAATCTTAAATCAAGTCAACTAAAAAATACTATAACATACCATATATAATGCATTGAAAGCTCAAATTCAATAAAAACAACTGTCTTCTCACTAAAGAGAAGGTTATCCCCAACCCTTTTCAAAACAATAATTCACGTAGAATTAACTACTTAAAGTAACCAAGCAAGATTGGTCTCCTCTACGAACCAATGTAATAATATCTATTTACTACAACGGCTACTCTTATAACCGTAACAAAAAACACCCAATGCTAGGCTAATTACCCTGCATTAATCCCCCCAAAAATATATATATATATATATATATATATATATATATATATATATATATATATATATATATATATATATATATATATATATATATATATATTGTTACCTACAGACTATATCATAACGCAGAACAATATCCGTTCCCTCAACAAAAGTCATTAATTAACAAATGACCGTACTTTTCTGGAAGTCAATCCTTAATTCTCTCCCCTCACAATATTCTATCTTTTACCAAACTAACTCCTAACACATCACAATATTTGTAATATCAACCTAAACAACCGCTGTAAACTATAGCTTAAATCACTTCACCTAGTACTAGTGTGGCGACTATCTCAATGTACCACCAGTCATCTATCTACTAATAGAACCTGTGGCTCGGCACATTAGTTGTTTCCCTTGAATTTGTACCAAGAATTACCACAACTTCGTAATCATTACCGTTAACTACGGTATTTCCACCATGCTACATCCAACAAAATAAATGTCTATTTACTATCGACTCCACCAATACATCTACCTACTATATTTGTCAATAACTAATTCTAATTTTAAGTCTCTCGTCTACCCGACGCAACTAACCAACGTATCAGTACTTTCCAACATCTCACCACAACTACTCTAAGCTATCCTCAAGTCTCTCCTAGCGTTCTCACACCGTGATGATAGTCAAACCAGTCACAATTATTGGAACACAGTCTATAGTGCTCTATTTATAATGCTCCGACATTCATTTAGCTAATCTTGTTTACCTCAGTATCTTTCACTCCTCTTCCTATTTATCGGGACTCTTTCAGAAACAGCAAACCACACCACATATAACTGACAACAGACCTCACTTCTCTCATTTCTCAGTATCAGGCATTCATGCTTCGACATGTCCCTGCTCAACAATACTAAACCTGTTTTATGAAACGTCATTCAGAATGTTAACTCTCTTTCTGTCAGCCTGTCATAAAATTTTCATTAATTCTGTCCAACACCACACATTCCAAACAAAAGACATCACTCCTTTCACTCATCAGCCACTCTTCGCATATTCACACGGCATTCGTATTTTATGTTTGCTCAGACAGTGATACACAACCTTGTTCTCATCTCACGATTATTCTCATATCACGACAACCTTACGTGCTTATACTATTACTTCAAAAAAAAATTAGACACCAATTCAACATCCTAGCAATTACTCACCACAGCCTAAGCGTATCGATCACTTCCAAACGCCTCGTACATGCATGCGTTACTAATCACCTGACATCATTCTATCCATACTCGACGCACATATGTTTGTCTACATTTTTACACATGCTAGAACAACGCATTACCAGACGAATTACTCAACAGGACTTTCACAATTCAACTGTTTTCTTATTTCTACTTTTCTCAATCATTTACTCGTTTTCAAAGGTCAGAACCTATACATTATCTCTCGCAACTTATATCTCTTTTACACACTAACCAGCACTATCAACGATCTCTCAGAACAAACCTCACTCCGACGAGCCACTAACCTCGTAACCATCATTCTATACTTCTCCACACAACAACTTTCTCAGATTTAATCACCTCTTCTTTCTCCGCAAGCATCATGTAATTACGTCATCCCCCTCACCAAGACCTCGTATTCTTCAAACATCAGCTTCCACAGTCTTTTACTCTTAATACTCTTGCGCTCCACTGGCTATTTTACACAGGATACTCAATTCCTCCTCAATCTATATCTCCTCATCAGACACTCTCGGTTCATCTGCCAATGCTACTATACCTACTTCTCAAACTACCAAGCGAAACTATCTCAGACATCACGTCATAGCCCTGAGTCGAATCAACTCTAGTACAAGCATTCATACTTAGTTTATCTCTCTCTCTGCTAATTCTGTGCTGAATCTACTCTAGTTTAATCACACCAGTTATACATCACTCAACGTGATCAACTCTCTCTATCTAGCCATTCCGGACAAGGGACATTTCAATTTCTACATTGTTTACTCTCCCCACACCAAAACCAAACACAAGATATTCTTTATAACGTATCCACGTAGAATATTCTATCAGTTGCCGTGACTCTCTATCCTCAACAACACTATTGCCTACCCTGTACCATGTGATGCTACACCAAAAAAAATTCATCTGCCTATTTTAGACAGCCCATATGTATATGCTCAAACCGAAATTCCTCTCATAGCTAAAACAATGCCATCTGTCATTCCTCACCCTCGGAATTCTAACAGTTATAGAGTGCATCTAAGCCAAATATTTCATTGTCTCCTAGTACTAATGTGCGTCTCTCTTCAATTATGTCATCTTCACTATCCGTTGTTAATCCGTTGTTAAAGTACTCAGGTCTTAAGGTCATATATTCTTTGATTTTTCTTAAGTCACTTTCCGTAGTCGAATAAATTTCCGCTATCTGTCTATTACTATTCTTCCTCTTCAATACCTTCTTTCTGTTCCCTTTATTTGTTATTCCCGTCTTTACTGCGTCGATCTTCTCACTGCCTTCTGTATACCTTACATAACGCTTACATTTCCCCATCTCGTCTTCAGATGATACACTGATGATAGTTCCCTCATCAGACTCATAATAGTTTACTGCAGACACGTCGATCATATTCCCATAGTCGGCTTTAGAACGTCTGACTTTCTTCTTACCTCTATTCCCCATGCTCCGCTTCGGGACAACTTCAATATCTTTAGCTGAGGAAACTGACATCTCCGTTGTACCTTTATTGACTATCAGACTGTTTATATTTCTTTCCCCAATACTTTTCCTCTTTGGTCTCTTTTCATCTTTGGTTCTCGTCTGTTTATCTTTCTTAATTTCAACCGTGTCTCCCTTAGTCAAGTGAGTTGGTTTTGACTGAATTTCTATTAAGTCAGTTTGACTTCCCTTCGTTATCTTGCCGGTTGGTTGTACCTGGACTTTTTTTTTCTATTGTATCAACCTGTGTCTGTGTGTTCTCTTCTACCACTTCAATCGCCTGCGTCTGGGTCTCTTGGTCTATTTTCTTTACTAATACCTGTCTAACGGTCTCATTCGCAATCAGCTTAGGAGTAGTCGAATTTCTACTTACGTTTTCTATTCTGTTCCTTGACCCTGACTTCAAATACTGTCTCTGTCTTTGCTCAAACCAATCGTCCCTTCTTTTTCTAGCAGTCTCACTATAAGAAGGCCAATTTCGTTGTTTACGGGAAAGGTCTCTCTCATGTCTATCTCTGTATCTTCGTCTATTATAACTGCTTCTGGACCTAGTCACATCTGGCTCAACATAACTGTCTCTATATACCAGCTTATGTTGTCTTCTGTTTTCATTGAATACTGTCTGTCTCCTATTATTCTTTACTATTTCATTGCACTCTACCTTAAATCTATAAGGCTCTTGTCTAGTCGTTCTTCTCTGTAACGTTTCCACAAAATTCTCTACTTCACTAACTGCCACTTTTAACTCTCCTAACCATGCACTGATACAGTTTAACCCTTTACAGGGCAGACGCTTGTCCGTTTTGTAGCCCTGAACGGGCAAGATTTTTTCAGGTTCTGTAAAAATTTCGGGTCACGTTAGTAAAAACATCACAAATAAGGTGTTAGTCAACCGATTTTAGTTAAATAAACAACACAATGAAGGGAAAAGCATGCAGAATATGTTACTCACGTGATTGTTGCCGGTAATCCATATATGAACACAAATATTTACGAAATACGGCATGTTGTTTGTGATTTTCCGTCATCTATACAGCAATTTACAAACACATTTTCAGAATCATAATCACTTTCTTTAAAGTCCGACTCACGACTGCTAATGCAAAGTAACGCTTTGCACTGATATCTAGCTCCGATTAATAAGCAACTTCATGCCCTTTAATGTCATTTAAATTGAACAGAGCGAAATCTCGGCTATCACTTGAAGAATAGCCGAAATCCATTTTGAAAAACAGCGTAAAACTATCAAAACAAGTCCGTAAAAGTCTGTTCAAAGTCATTGTAGCGCGTTTACAAATGGCGGCCACGTTGTCAAGCTATGGGCGAAAGTGAAAGTAGCCGACGGAAGTGTCGGAAAGCCGAGAGATCGCGTTTTTACAATGCATAATAGTATCGGCCGGAATCGGACGTTACGCTCGTATTTAGAGACCGGCCGGTAACGGACGATATGCCTTGTAAAGGGTTAATTCTGTATGTAGGTAGTTCATCCTAATTTCTCTATAATTTATATCAAGCCCAAAACAATATACCTACTTCTTCCTCTATATATTTCTTGGTACCTGTAGAAAAAAAGAACTCGTCTTGAGCTTTGCTGAAATAATTTTCAATTATGCATGTTTCTCTCCTGTGCTGTGTTGAGTCTGCCTGTTGTCATATCTACCCCAGTCAAAACCTGTGATAACGAACTCTGTTCCTCTGCCATATTGCAGTATTTTGCTACATAACTTATATAAGCAAAAAAAAAAACAATCAATAACCATTAATATACACTCTTAATTTAAGTAAAGGACGTAATCTAATAGTTCTTCCTCTTAACAAAATGAGTTCACATTAATCAATAATTTTTCTATTTAATAGAAAAAGTTAATTGGATTACCCCTTTTCTTGTTGAAACTAATTTTCCAATGGTCCAATCGAAAATTAACTCTTACATTTTCTTCTCAACGTCTATGCTCTTGTATGCCGAGACTGAGAGGCACGGTATCTGGCACCCAAGTACTTGAACCAGGATCGACAAAGCGGCTTCAGTACCCCGTAAGGATCAATAAGGCACGATAAGGCTCGATAAGGCTCACCAAGGAAAGAGTTTCTTCATTCCATCATGACACTTTCAAATGTATGGCTGCTCTTTCCGCTCGAGGGAGTGCAGATCTGGACACAAAAATTGGCACTTCTGGGCGCCTTAAAACGGCTCGATCTGGCAATTAAAGCGACTTTAGTAGGGTCCTTTCTTCAACAGGACGGCAACCCAATTTGCTTACTCGCTTCTAAGAGTTCTACATCAACGTGATCGTTTAACATTCTAATAATTGCATAATTGCCAGAGTTCAAGACACCTATGATCCAGCGAAGTAATTTTTCGTTAGAGGTTTTCTTGCTATTTGAGCTGCTGAACCAAACGATTTTTCGGTTTTGATTCCGTCAAGCGAGGTCAGATTCAACAATGATAACAGCTCCTGATCTCCTCTCAAGCGACGACCAAGGTCATAGGCTGGTTCAAGGGTAACGGCTCTTGTAAAACATATTGAGGCTCAAAGCAACGGTTATTCTGGAACATGATGGCAATCATTATTTTGATACACAGCTTATAATTCCCATATGTATGGCGGACTCAAAAAAACACCAGCCAGGTCAACGCAGTATTTGATCAGAGACGCACTGTGTAGCGAAGATTTGATCAGAGACGCTTTGATATTACTGTGTAGCGAAGATTTGATCAGAGACGCCGCCTTGTTGAATTTCTCTGCAAGCGACAATTTTCAGCTGCCATCGTGCCGTGGTATTGACGAAAACAAAGACACAGCCATGTTTCTGTTCTGGAGGCAACTTACATTCCGCGACAATTCATGACCCGCATCCTGGTCACTGGCTCCATTTTCACTCATGTAACAGAGTGAACGGTTAAACGATAATATCAATAGATGACATTGAAGCCTTGGATGGTGTAAACGGCTTTTATTAACTGTAATTATAAAGTTGATACAGCTTCTTGCAAAACACACCCGGACTGACTATAAGCTAAGATGGAACTGTTTATATTTTTGACGTCACCCGTGAGCTTCCCTAGAAATGGTGCTTTCAACAGTGCTCACGGGTGCGACATTTCCTAACCCTTCTCTATTTCCCCTTAACTAACTATAACAGAGATGGAGCTCTGTTATACTAACACCACAACAGTGACAGTCAAACGTCCTAAGAAACTCCCGGGAAGGTTAACCCAGTCAACAAATGCCCACAGAAGTTGGATGTGTCAGCCTAACAGTGCAAGAACGCAGCTCTGCCGTAAACAGGCACAGCGCAATAACATCTGGGGAAAAAAGTCCGGATGAACGCAGAAGAAGAAGAAGTATGTTTTCCCTTTGGAGCCATACCTTTATTGATTCCTTTATGCTCGATGCAGTAGGTATTTTATCTTCGTGGGCAACAAACTTATGATATGATGCACTGTCCATAATGTGACAAGACGGTCTATCTAGGGATGGAAGCACTGTATTCTCGAGCCAATTTCTAAATACATTACCATTCATCTCATTATGATAGTCTCTATAGTCTGTATGCTTTGATACGAACACGAGTCCAGTATTCTGTAGTGAGCTATTATGAGTACTACCAGCATGGGCTATAACCAAACGTTGTCCTTTACTACTGGGCACATATCGCTTTATCTTTTCATCCACTGATTGCCATTCCTTTTCATTTGTGTGGTGCGCACTGATCCAGGTTTAATCCAAATACACTATGTCATAATTTTCTTTGTGCATTTCCCTTATTTCATGTAGGTAGCTGCTTCTCATGGCTACTAAATGCAGTTGCTCGCAAGTGATATTTCTACCTCCCTTGTACTTTCTAAAAGTGAAGCCTAATGTCCTTATAATTTTCTACAAAGTTGTTTTGTATAGCTCTATGTCATTGTTCTTTCTCAACCAAACCCTAAGTTTTCTTACGATCACTGTTTCTTTGGCATCTAGCAATTTTTATAATAGCTCGCTTTATGACATATTTGTCAAAGCTGTCTACAATTGCCTTTCTATCTACCATTTGCTTATTGCGTGGTGGTTACATTCCAGATTCTTGCACCCATTGACGAAGTGACCGTTTACTCAAACCCAATGCATGCACTGTTCTTTTCTCGGGATTTGTCATAGTATACAGTTTCCTGTGATCAGCTTCTTGACAAAAATATGTGTACAACTTCATGGCAATGCTTTGAAGTGTAAAAAATTTCACATTCAATCCCACTCAACAGTATTCACACATTCAAATGTTAGCGATAAGTGAACTCCAGCGATTTATAAAATAATCACGTTTCATGAAAGCACCCACATTATTGACGACACCTCTGAACATTCCCATTTAACTGTGTGAGGTTCTTGCCATAAGATCATTCTCATTCTGCATGAGAACTTCCACTATTGAAAACTGATGTTTCCGTGTGAAGATGTAATACATTTCATAATATGGAGTTCATCTTTGACCTGTAAATTATATACCGCATATAAACAAACATTGAAATCTGCTGTACAATCTCTAGAACACGCATTTTTGTTTGTTGGGTGGACATAATGATAAGGTTATATGCTAAATCTCATCATGTTCCCTCAGTTGGTTACTGAGATATGGATTTTTGTATTGGGGGCAAACAAATGTGAATGGACTATAATCTGCTTATATGCTACCACTGCTAGTACTACAACTCACTATTATTACTACTACTATTAGTAACTACTGTTACTACTATTACTACTACCAGTAACTACTACTAGTAGTAATCACTATGACTACTGCTAATACTAATTATTTTAACTGCTACTGCTACTTCTGCTGCTACCAGTACTACCACCACTGCTGCTACCACAACTACCACTAACTACTAACTATAATTACAGTTTGGCTTACACCCCAGAATACATTATAAAGCTAAAGAAAGAATCTGTTATGCATATTGTCATAATTTTAGAAGTAAAATAACAAGAAAAGACTTTGTTCAGTCAGTTTAGTAGAATGGAGCAGGCATAGTAGTAGAAAGTAAAAGCAGTTAAAAGAATGGCAGTCTGATGGATTAATGAATAAAGAAAAACACAGTTAAGCCGAGAATTCTTCATTAGGTAAACTGGTAAGACCTATTGTGATATCATATCTACAGATGATATTATTATTATTGCATTTAATAGTAACAAGGACACTGCACTTGATTCCAATGGTACTATACATATGCCACAATATTGCACTCAATCACTAGTAAAGTAAAATGTGCATACCAAATTAGCTGGAGATGGACATTGTCATTATCACAGCCAGTAGGGGCTTGGCAGCTCTGAAGATTGTAAAGAATGCCTGCTCTTCCTCCTCTACTAGGGACTTCTTACCATCAGTAAAACCCAGCCAGAAAATAAAAAACGGGGTGTAAAATAAAATTGTGAGCTTATACTTGACTGCACAAATGGCAATTCATAGCAAAATTTATATGAGAGCATCTGCGATCAAAAACCACTCCCTGCACAGTGCCACAACAACAGAAAGAGAATGAGCTTCAGAAGAGGCTGTTCCTGGATGACTGAGGCTGTAAAATAATTAAGCAGTGCCGCAAACTGGAAGCGCTCCATCATACTAGGGAGATATCACAGAGGTCATGTTCCCGCTTGGTTATCATTGATACAAGGGCTGCTATAAGAGCAGCATTCAAATACTGATGACATTATCTACACAGATGGGTGGGTCTGTAAAGCGCTGGTTAAGGTCATCATGGACATACAGAGCAGATAGGATAGGGAAAATAATCAAAGAGGATAGTGGCATATACCCGACAACTACATCAAATATGACAATGGAGATCACCACCGCCTCCAGAGAACTAGCATGGGCAGAAGGATAAAGAAGCCACACATGCAGTCATCATATCAGACTCCATAAAGATGCAAAAGAAGATTGCAAATAGCAGTCTCCATGCTGAATTGGTAGACAGCATTTGAAAGTCATGCCTTATGCCACTTATGAGAATTTTCACACTCAGGCAGGCCGATGTATAGGGCAATGAACACGCAGACCAGCTGACAAACTATTCAGCGATACAAGTGGGAAGAAGCGTGGACAGAGCTGATGTCCATGCAGTATGGACCAGCTAGTCGATATCGAGTCTCTGATGCTAGCTCGATTATGCTACCTGGGAGTGAATCCTTGCCAAGCATATGGAGGCTGTCTTCGAGGGCACGATAGGAGATATTACCAACGCATCAATGGAACAGTGAGTAGAAATACTTTATGAGATAGCTGCTGCATTTGAGGATTGAGCACACATGGGAATACCCAATGTTCATGGTTGTTGATTCTGATACCATAACATAACAACATTGAAACGGAAACTGGCTACATAGTTACCTACTTTTTAATCCCCAATAACATGATGCATTGGGCAATTTTATCCAATAATACATGGTATAACAATCAACCTTACTGGCCCTATTTCATAAGGAACAGTATGAGCGAAGCCTCGTATTTGTAGACCTTCTGATTCCGCATACACTATGTAACAGATCACAGGTAATATACCAACCCGCCCCTCCCTCCCCCCCCCCCCTCTCTCTCTCTCTCTCTCTCTCTCTCTCTCTCTCTCTCTCTCTCTCTCTCTCTCTCTCTCTCTCTCTCTCTCTCTCTCTCTCTCTCTCTCTCTCTCTCTCTCTCTTTGTATGTTAGTTAGTTAGTCGAGGTTCCAACTTCACAGCAACGGATCGTCCCCATTATGCTCCGTTCCTGTGCCAGTGAATATCACACAAAATGCTCCCCACTGTTCAATGTGAAAAGTGGAACAGACAGGAGTCTCGGCAATCCAACAGCCCGCACAGGTACACTGCATAATGCCGCCGCCAGAATGCCAACACAAAAGTCCTCCACGAAAACCACAGTTCATCGTCAATAGAATCGACAGTCACCAGAAAGCCCTCATTGACCCGGGTTTTCTCACATGGCTCTGTCTCTAGCCACAGGGCGACCCACCAAAAGCGTCGCATTAAGCACGAACTCCGTAGCTCCAGCGCCGACTCCCAGGAGTCTCCTGAAAATGCACTCGTGAACCGAAAAGGCAAATCAGTCAATTCAGCAACAGCCGGTAGCCATTGTTCCGAACATGCAGGTCACTGTACAAACAAAAGCGGACATGTAAAAGCATTCCACGTGAATATCACAGCTCACAGAGTCGCGCCACGCACTCACTCAGTAGCAGGGCGACGGAACCATATACTACCAGTCCAACATGAGGAAAATGTGAAATGCAAACCGCAGCCACAAAGATAAATACTCCAGAGGCCGTAGCGGTTCAATGCCTAACCGCCATGCTTGGGACCGGAAGTCAGTCAGTCAGTTAGTTGCAGGTCCAACTTAACAGCAACGGGTTGTCCCTATTATGTTCCGTTCCTGTGCCAGTGAATATCACATAAAATGCTCCTCACTGCCCCATGTGAAAAGTGGAAAAGACAGGAGTCTTGACAACCAACAGCCCGCACAGGTACAATGTGCATAATGCAGCCGCCAGAATGTCAGCACAAAAGTCTTCCACAAAATTACAATTCATCTTATAATGCCGTCGCCAGAATGCCAACACAAAAGTCCTCCATAAAAATACAATTCGTCGTCGATGGAAGCGGCAGTCACTAGAAGACCAGCAGCCACACATTTCTGCATAAGGTAAAAGCTGGCAAATCCTGCGACATAGCCAGCCACCATTGCTCTGAAGTCTAGATATTTCCAGATGTTGTTTGTTCTGTTTCTAGATGTTTTCTAGCCAGCTACGCCATCTTTCCGAACACCCTCAGATTGATTGATTGATCTAGGAACAATCAATCAATCAATCAGTCTAGGAACTGACATCACAGCATTCGGGGCATTCCCATAAGCGCTCTGTCACCATCCTCAGCAGCCAGCAAAGAGTTCCAACACCAATAGTACCAGTAGCAATCTGATTATATGTCCGATTCGCCTTTCCTCTGAGCGTCGATCGTCGGCCAGATCCCCTCGTCACTCCTCGCTGCCTCATTCTTGCCAGACCATGATGATCCATTTGCCCCTCCGAGGTGCACACGTGCTCCCACAAGGCCGCAACGTCTGCTTTGTCATGCATCAATACTCCACCAAGTTTTGCAGAGCCAGCCAATCTGTCCGCCTGTTCATTCCCTAGCATAACGGCATGCCCTGGAGAAAAGATCCAGGCGATGCTTGCCACCCGTGACCTCTGAAGCGAAGCAAGCCACTCTGCATGAAGCATACCTGTCCTCATCTTCCTCAGCATGCTTTCTGAGTCAGTTACAATCACGATGTGTGTGTGTATTGTATTCTAGTTCCAGCGGAAAGCTGCAGTGACCGCCTCCACCTCCATTCTTAAACTAGATGTTGTATATGCCAGGCTCTCCTGCACCAAACATCGGCCATTATCTTTTACTACGAACCCCCAGGCACTTTTCCTACCTCTCGACAACGAACTATCTGTGTAGATAATCACATCACCCGAGCGAGCATTATCCTTAATAAGTTGCTGGATTTCCACCTCCGTGGCCCCTGCTGGCCACTCCTTGCACTCCCAGCTCAATGTGATTATAACTCTGCACAAGTCTGACTGCTCTGCTGGCACTTTGACCCACTCCTCTCCTCGCCTAATGTTCTCCAAGATGCACACGTCTGATCGTATCCTCCGCCTGGGCCATCCATGATTTCACTCTTGTCGCTGACCCTTAACTGCGTCCAGCACCTCATGCAAAGGGTGATCTGTGTCTGCAGCTACTCTGAGGTATGCCTTCACCTGCATCACCATGAGCCTACCTGCAACAGTTCGCAAACCAAAGATGTAATGCACACACACTACTCGGGTGTCTCTGGTGCATCCCAGAATGACCCACATAGCTTCATTCTGTATGCGCTCTAACTTCACCAGCTGACTCTCTGTTTTCACACCCTCTGACAGATGTGAAAACACTTCACTGCACTGTACACAATGCAGACGCCAGAATGCCAACACCAAAGTACTCCATGAAAATACAGTTCGTCGTCGATGGAAGCGGCAGTCACTAGAAGACCAGCATCCACACATTTCTGCATAAGGCAAAAGCCAGTCAATTCTCCGACATAACCAGCCCCCCATTGCTACGAAGTTTAGATATTTCTAGATCTTGTTTGTTCCATTTCTAGATGTTTTCTAGCCAACTACGCCATCCTTTCCGAACACACCTCGGACAGATGTATACTATTATATGAATGTTTGTTGATGTATGTAGATGTATGTGTGTGCACTCACACATATAAGTCCACCCAGACTTTAGGACTTGCTTCGTACACATACAAAGGAGCTCAGAAAATGAGTTTCATGAGGATCACCATCATACTTAGGTGCACACATCATTTCTCTTTAATATTCACCACCAATGCCTCCACATGATCCTTAAAAGACAAACATCTGTCAAAAGCGATACCCAAGTACTTCAGTTTACTCTCTGTACTAAGAGGACATCTATTCAACATAATACCTGGGACATCTTCCTTGATGATCCGGTTATCCAAGGAGTAACACAAAACCGATGCCTTGTCTGGGTTTATAATGGCCCATTCGTCCATGTACCACCCTGCCACCCTGTTTACTGCCACCTGTAAGTCTTTCGCCAAAGTGGCCCTGTCTCTTCTGCCCTGTCTGTACACCAGCACATCATCTGCAAATGTCAAGATTATACCCACATCTGGTGTCTGCGATTTTGCTGGTGGAGACATTAAAGAGCACTGGGGACATGGCAGATCCCTGTGGCGACCCAGGTGTAATAGTACAAGGGTCAGAAGTCCAGGAACCCATGTGCAGTGCAACCTTACGCTCATAAAGGACCGCCACAACTCATCTAACAAGGCAAGGGCAGACCTTCATGTCCAGTGGTGTGTATATCAACCGATCATACCTGACCCTGTTATACATATCTTCCAGGTCAAGAGCTACCGCCACTGTCTCTGGAAGCCCTCGTTGACATCAAATGCAAAGGTTGCAGCATTGGTCCGGGAAGCAGATTACGACTTTCCAAATGTTGCTGGAGCTTGCATGCTACTATCTTTTTGAGGAATTTGCCATACGTGTTTTGCAGGGTTTTAATTCGGTATCCATTAAGTATGGAGTGATCCTTACCTGGCTTTGGGAGTGGGACCAGGTAGCTATGCAGCTATTTGTGGGGTATTTCCGCCATATTGAAGCTTAGGTTGAAACAAAGAGCCATCTCCTCAAGTCCCCATCATTCATGTTACTCATATGGGTGTACCTCACCCCATCCGGACCTGGCCCTGTGTCTTTAGCCCACCTCAGTACCCGTCTAATATCCTCCACAATAATCTCACAGTCCTCCTTCTTAGTGACCGGTGACAAGACTTCTCTGACCATATCTCTAATAGCACTATCTTGCTGATCTGTCTGTTTTAAAAATCATGTAAGATTTTCCTCCATGAATTCTCCACCTCTGGTGTCCAACATGGTGATTGGGTAAAGATTCTTCTTGGTTTAGATCTTCCCTGTGATCTAAGGCATTCCAAGAGCAAAGGGTGGTCACAATCATAACTGAATGCCCTGCGGGCTCTTATAGCCCTGACTGTGCTGGACTTAGGTATCAGCACAGAACAGAGGAGGTGGTCACTTCCATGGTCGCCAAGAACACTCCATTTTATGTCTGATGCCGCCTCCTGGGATACAAGTGCCAGGTTGATAGCCGTATTAGGGTCCCCTCTTGTCTCATTGCTAGTGGGTGTCCCATCATTTAAACAGACAACATCCATCTCAAACAATGCCTCATCAAGAGCAGTACCTTGTCTGTTCTCTCACGACCTGTCCCACTCCTTGGCATGGGCTTTGAAGTCACCACATATCAGATACCTGGTACCAGGGGTATCCACTGAACCTTTCAACCAGTCTCAACTCTCTCTGCTTATGCAAGATTCCCCACTTACATGTATATTTATTAGAATCCAGCTATATCGGTCGATTTTTATCTGCATTCCCTGTACCTCTTTACTTTTCTGACCCCAACCACTCATATCCAGTATCGAATGGGACGCAGAGGTCTTTCCAAGGCACCAGGGCCGGGTTATATACTGGCCAAGACCTATTGGTGCGTCCTCGTCGAGCGTCCTGGGCAACAGGTCCCTTCGGGGTCCTGGCTAAAGTCAGTAGGATCGCCGATTCCTCCGAAGTCGGAGAGTGTCTGCCTGTACAGCGAGGAACCACCAGTCTGCACACCAGTAAGCCAGACATGGGACAGCGGATACTCACGCAAACCTCAGGTCCTGTATGACATCACACTGATGTTGTACAACAGGATGCCTTAATCCAACATACAGGACTTCGCATTGGAGCTCAAGCCAACAAACACAAGCAAGCAGTATTGAATGCTGTAAACGATCCTTGACCATCAGAGCCTGGCCATGTCTTCTCTGCCTGGTTGGGTTAATGTAACATGTAGCCAGGGCACTTAAAAGAGTTTGTCTTCAGTTCTTGTAACATCAGGCCATCAAAATCGTAGTGCGGTAAGAATACAAGAAGATATATCAGATATCTTCACAATCAATATAGGAATGAGATAGAGATGTGTGCTCTCTCCGCTGCTATTTAACTTCTACATAAACAGAATATCCAAAGAAGTAAGCCTTGACAGAGCAGATTAAGAAAATTTCAAACTCTTTACTTCAGATAAAATGGCAGCTTCACCTGCAATAAATGAGCTTTTATTTGCAGACGATCAGTGCCTGTTTTATGGTGACGAGGGCAGAAGGCAAAATCATATTAATAAGCAGAGCTCAACATGCAGCTGATAAAATATGAATATAAATATAGCCAAAACTGAAGTAACACAAGTTAGCAGATCTGGTTCACTAGTATACTGATAGATAGCACATCTCTGAAACAAGTTAAAGAATTCAAAAATCTTGGAAGTATGATCACACAAGATGGCAGAATAGACAGAGAAATCAAAATCTGATGTCAAAAAAGCAGTGTGCTTATATATCAATCCATGCTGAAACATCTAAATGTATCTATGTGCTGAAAATGACAGATAATAAGCATATTCACACCAACCCTATTCTACCAATGCCAACCTTGGACATGACCAAATCACACTTGTGCAAAATCAACACCCGGTGCTGATAAAATCACAGCAGAAATGATTAAAGCTTTAGAAGAATGTGTTCTAGATCAAGTCACCAGACTGCTGAACACATTATATGATACTGGATACCTTCTGAATTATGTAACTCTGTATTTATTGCAATCCCAAAGAAATCAGGAGCCTTGGAATGTGATCAACATAGAACAATTAGTATAATGAGTCACATCACACAGATTTTGCTAAGAATTATCATGCAAAGAGTGAGGAAGAAATTGCAACCTGAAATAGGGGAAGAACAATGTGGGTTTGTGGAAGGAAAGGTTACAGTATATGCTGTGAACAGTTATTGAACGTGCTATAGAAGTAAACAAGGATATACATATTTGCTTTATTGACTACACATAGGCTTTTGATAGAGTTAGACATGTCAACATGGTGGATATGCTTGCAGATCTACAAATTGATGGGAAAAACTTATAAAAAACATATATTGAAAACAACAAGCTGCCATAAGGATTGATAATGAAATGGGACAATATCAGCCTATTAAGAGAGGTGTTAGGCAGGGATGTGTAATGTCTCCAGATCTTTTTTCCCTGTACAGTGAAAATATTTTCAGAAATGTAGAAGATATAAATGGAGTCAGCATTAAAGGATGAAACATCAATAACATTAGATATGCAGATGATACAGTATTGATTGCAGACAATGCGCAGGATCTGCAAGTTAGTAGATGCAGTTGTTGTACACAGTGAGCAACTGGGGTTAGAATTAAATTGTAAAAAGACACAGGTTATGGTCATCACTAGGAAGAACGAAGTACCACAATGTAATATACAAGTAAATGGGAATATTCTTCAACAAGTGAATCGGTACAGTTATCTCGGAACAGTCATAACATCTGATGGGAGATGCCTTGAAGAGATTAGAACAAGAATCGCCATGGCGAAAGTAGCCTTTAGCAAGATGAAAAACATTATGACCAATAAAAAGATGTCAATTGAAACAAGAAAAAGAGTGTTGAGGGGAAACATAGAGCCTGTTCTTTTGTATGGATGTGAAACTTGGACAATGTGCAGTCAAGCTGAAAAACATCTGATGGCTGCAGAAATGTGGTTTCTGAGGAAAATGCAAAGAATACCATGGACAGATAGAAAAACCAATGACCAAGTACTACATGAGAAATGAAAATCGTAAATTGATTAGAGAAATTAGACGTAGACAGTCAAAATTTTGTGGACATGTTATGAGAAGAAATGGATTAGAGAACTTAGTGACTACTGGCAAGATCGAAGGGAACAGACCAAGAGGAAAACCGAGAGGAAAATACCTGGGTGGCTTGGCCACATGGCATGGACGAGACAGGAACACTGAGCAGATCCACGACACTGGTGGGCGAGTTATGACCGCCCACCCTTTCCGGCCTGATTGATTGATTTATTGAGATGAAAAGCTTAAGGAAAGCTATTCAACTATCCAAGACTGAATAAGAAATGATGTTATCAGACAGACAGTGGGATCAACACCTTGTGCCATATATAGTGAAAGATGTAAGATCAAATGGTTTGTCCAACATTCGGCGCTAACAGAAAGTAGGTAGTACCGTCTGCTGTCATATGGTAGCTCAGTCATATCTGACTATGACCTGACACATATTGTGTTCAGTGAACTAGAATACACTAAAAGTGGATCTTGCAAATATGTGTCTCATTGGAAGAGATTGATCGAATAGGAATAAACATTTAACAATCCCTTTCATTAAAGTATCATGCAAAACAGATTATGCAACGATGCAAACCTGGATACTTACTGACCAATGATTTTGCTCAAGAGTTCAAGAAACAGGAATAGTGTATTGCCAAGTTGAAGCTGAGAAGCTGGATTGAAAACTCCAGAGGAAATCATGACAATTGTGGCTGTCCCTTTAGCTTTGTTTCATTCTTCTATTCCTACTTCTGTCAGGAATTTCTTAGCTTTTTCCCATGTTATACCCCATGTGGTTCTTAAAGGCTTTTTCAAGTTGTCTTGATATATGAAACATTTCTTCTTTATGATCAACATTTTAAAACAAAGTACATGATAATTTAACAACAAAAATTGGCTTAATTACTGTGAGATTAAACATACAGCTGATTTTTTTTTTTTTTGGTTCTTCTGATAGAGAGTTGGGAGTAGCTGGAGATCGAAAGAAATCTGTTACAGCTTCAGTGGCAATGGTTCACAGCATTCCAGAGCTTATCGTCAGTCAGGAGGTAAACATTCAGGGATTTATCTGTGCTGAATTATGGTATTAGAATTATTAGTTGTCTCATTCTAAAGTGCTATGCTTATGCAGGACAGGTCAATTAAAAAAAAATTATACAGCAATGGAAAGTGGTTAGTAGAAATGGTTGTTGATGTTATACATTTTTAATTAGACTTAGTCTGTGTGTTTGTGTGTATGAATGGGGGTGCTAGGGATGTCAACTGAAATAGTTTTGTATGTTAATGGGAGTTTTTGGAAGTTAATTACTTTCTCAGGAGTATATTCTTCTTATTAGTTCAAACATCGATATGAATAAATGCAAAGAAAACTTAAGTTTGTTGACATCTCTATAGAATCTGTCCTCAAATAGAGCAGGTGTAGCCGAAATACTTTCCTCTGTTCTGCATATGTTGGACACTTGCAGCAAATGTTTAGTTGTTATTTTACCAGTTTCACAGTTACATTAATCAGTATCTCCTATCTGTAGTTTATTAAACATGTGATAGTGTAGCCTGTTGTGTACTGTTCTGAGCCTGGAGATTTTACTTGTATGTTAGGTCCATCCAGTGTGTCAGGTCTTAGTCAAATATGACTGAGCTACCGTATAACAGTAGACGGTACTACCTGCTTTCTGTTAGCGCCGAACGTTGGGCGGCGCTTACCAAACCCGACACCCCACCTGTGGCAACGACTTTGGGTGGAAGAGCGCAATTGGGAGGGTACAAGCCTTACCCTGGTGCGAGGAAATGCAAGCTAAAGACAAAATGTCATGGCAGGGCAGACCAGGCCCTAAGCCTTGGTTGGCGGCTGGTCTAGGATCGAAGCTCCGACAGGCGGACAGTTAGAGCATTGCTTTGCTGATCCGGCAGCTTCTGTAGCTTGTCTTTTTCCAGATGTAGGGGTGTTACTTTTCCTCTGGAGTGAAATAGGCAGGCCGAAAGAGGGATCATGCTGCATGGGCAACACATGATCTCTATATTTTAGCCCAGGCTTTGTGCTATGGAGAGACAATAACTCCATCCCTGGTCTTAACTGGTCTCGGAATCAAAGCGAGAGGCAACTCTTACGGGTTATAAGTCCCTGTCAATTGGCGTAGACATGAGGCGCCACGCGTTGCCTCTGGCGGTGGGAGACACCTACAGGTGTCACTGATCAGCTACCGCCCGCCTCAAGCTGGGCAGCCCCCGACCAATTGGGTGCTGATCCACCACAGCCTGCCTGCTTCAATGGGTGCTTGGGGCTAGGACCAAATCTGAATCGCAGGCTGTAAAACCACTGCACCAGGTACAAACAAAAGTAAAAATAGAAACCTCAAGCTACGGCTTGCAACCTGGAACGTGAGAACCATGTGTCCAGGATTTTCCACTGACTTGACCAATATTGACGATGTGAGAAAAACGGCTGTGATTGATGCTGAACTCAATCGTCTTAACATTGATATTGCTGGTCTGCAGGAGACTCGCCTCGCTGAGGAAGGGTCACTCAGGGAAAACAATTACACCTTTTTTTGGAAGGGTTGAGGGCAAGCAGAAAAAAGGCATCATGGTGTGGGCTTTGCAGTGAAGAATTCGCTACTGGGAATGATTGAAATTGCAGCAGGAGGAAATGAAAGACTATTATCCCTGCGCTTGGCAACCTCTTGTGGGTTTGCCACCATTATTACTGCATATGCACCGACACTCGATTCCTCTGATGATGTGAAGTATTCGTTCTATGAGGAGTTACCCCGTGATCAAGGCAGTTCCAAAATCTGACTACATTTATATGCTCGGTGATTTCAATGCTCGTGTGGGCAAGGACTCGAGTTCATGGCCAGTGTGCCTTGGAAAATACAACATCGGTCGCATGAATGAAAATGGGCAAAGGCTGCTGGACCATTGCACCAGTAATGACCTATGTATTACAAACTCCTTTTTTAAAACAAAAGAGATGCATAAGGTCACATGAAAACATCCATAATCCGGCCATTGGCACCAGCTGGACTTCATCACCACACAGAGACAACATCTGAACCATATATCATTGACTTGAAGTTACCACAGTGCTGACTGTGATACGGATTATTCTTTGGCTGTTGCAAGGGCTAGACTGAGACCAAAGAGAATCTACACAGCTTTCAGTTTCAACAGCAACTTGAAGACGCTATCACTGATACACCAGAAAATTGTACAGTAAATGAAAAGTGGGGTCAACTTAGGGAAACTCTTTATAAAACTGCCGTAGGGGTTTACGGCACTGTGGATCATAAAAGGCAGAACTGGTTTGCGGCAAACAGCGAGACTCTGCAGCCCTTGATTGATAAGAAGAAGACAGCTCTCTTAAAAACCAAGGAAAGACCAATGCGTAACACTCTGAGTGAGCTAAGGCAAGCTAGGAAGGATGTGCAAAAGGCTGCCAGGCAGTGTGCAAATGATTATTGGATCAAGTTATGTGAGTCCATTCAAATCGCAAGTGATAAGGGAAACATAAGAAGCATGTATGAAGGAATAAAGAAAGCCTGTGGTCCAGTGATCAAAAGAAGTGTACCATTGAAAACCTTGACTGGAGAAATCATCACTGATAAGAAACAGCAGATGGACAGATGGGTAGAGCACTATTTGGAGCTTTACTCAAGAGAGACCAAACTAGCGGATGATGCCCTCAACGCCATAGAGGCTCTACCAACTCTTGACCACCTGGACACACTTCCCACCATAACAGACATTAAGTGTGCTATAAATGAACTTGCATCTGGCAAGGCTCCAGGTAAGGATGGGATTCCAATAGAGGTTATCAGGAGTGGGCAAGACACACTCACTCTACAGATTCACCAGCTAATAGAGCTATGCTGGCGAGAAGGACAAGTCCCACAGGATTTCAAAGATTCAAGCATCATAACACTGTACAAGAACAAGGGCGATCGGAGCGACTGCAACAACTATAGGGGTATCTCACTTCTGTGTATTGTTGGAAAAGTATTTGCCAGAATTGTTCTGCACAGACTTCAAATCCTAGGAGATCAAGTCTACCCCGAATCACAGTGTGGCTTTCGACAGAACCGGTCTACCATTGATATGATATTCTCATTGCGACAAATGCAAGAAAAATGCCGTGAACAGAATCAACCACTGTTTATTGTCTTTATCGATCTCACAAAGGCTTTTGATTTGGTCAGTCGTGAGGGTCTGTTCAAGGCATTAAAGAAGATTGGCTGCCCACCAACGTGGAATCGTTCCACACAGGCATGAAGGGTATAATCATGTTTGATGGTGCAACTTCTGAAGATTTTGAAATCAAGAGTGGATTTAAGCAAGGTTGTTACTAGCTCCCACCCTCTTTGGAATATACTTTTCACTTTTACTGAAATATGCCTTTCGTGATCAGGATGGTGGTATATACATTCACTCACGCTCAGATGGTGGCCTCTACAATGCTCAGAGATTGAAGGCCAAGACCAAAATTAGGAGGGTACTGATCAGAGAGTTTCTTTTTGCAGATGATGCTGCAGTTACGACCCATTCTGAGGAAGAATTGCAATGTCTACTATCTGCATTCTCCAATGCTTGTTCTGAATTTGGTTTAACAATTAGCAAAAAGAAGACACAGATTATGTCACAAGGTGCACATGGGGTACCATCAATCTTTATTGACAACGCCGAACTAGAGATAGTAGAGCATTTTACATATCTAGGATCAGTGGTAAATAGCAAATTATCCCTAGATCAGAAAATCAACATCCGGATTGGTAAGGCAGCAACAACAATGAACAGGTTAAGAAAAAGAGTCTGGGAGAACAGGAAGCTTACTGCCAAAACAAAAGTCCTTGTCTACCAAGCCTGTGTCCTTAGTACTCTTCTTTATGGCAGTGAAACCTGGACAACTTATTCACACCAAGAGAAACGTTTAAACAGCTTTCATATGCTGTCTCTGCGAAGAATACTTGGTATTAAGTGGCAAGACAAAATCACAAATACTGAAGTATTGGAAAAATCGGGTTGTGTGTCGGTGTGTTCCATGCTCAGTCTTCGTAGACTTAGATGGATAGGACACATAAGGAGGATGGATGATGGTAGAATACCAAAGGACATCTTTTTTGGTGAATTACAGATGGGTAGGAGATCTCAGGGTCGGCCTCTATAAAGATACAAAGATGTGTGTAAGCGGAACATGATTGATGCAGGCATTGATAATGCACATTGGGAGCAAGTCGCAGCTGAACGTGTTGCATGGAGGACAACTATCAGAAATGGAATAAAGACAAAGGAGAAAATGATTGCGGGTAAAGCACACACAGAGCGTGAGAGATGTAAGATTGTACATGATGGTGGAAATGACCATGTTTTCACATGCATCCACTGTGGACAAACATTTACAGCACGAATTGGCCTTATCAGCCACACTCGGCGCCGCCATTTGTCGTAGTTATTAAGCCTTTTTGAAGCACAATGTACCAAACTATCGTCTGTCAAGGCGGACAGGTGCCAATATATGTTAGCCCTATATGTTTAGACCAGTTGACACTCAATGGGTGATGTGGTCATTATGCTGACTGCTTTTACTTTGCCAGGAAATTTCCTGGTACCTATTTTAGTATGGGTTGACCTGAGATCCCAAGTCAGTTAAATAAATCCTTGTGTAATGAGTATGGGTTTTCAAGCAAGTGTTCTAGCTTGCTGTGCTACTGTGGCTCCCAGTCTTGTAACATGCCATTATCTAATTGCCAAAATTTATATTGTTGAAGTGACAACTAAAGGCAGATGGTAAAGAGACAAACACACATTAAAGTAAGGACAAATTTTAGCATTATCACATGTATATATTTTGCTGGAGATAGCAGTGCAAGCTTAGACTCCTATCCATCATGGTAACTTTAAGACTCTTGACCCTCCAATAGGGTTATGGGTTTGAAGAAGAAAAGATGTACCATAATATATCTTCACATGTTTCAAATTGCTGTAAAGCAGATTTGAGGATTAGCACTAAAGTGTGACAGTTAAGAGGAATGGCCAGCATATGAAAAAAATTATAGTTATGTGTAATGTGATCCTAATGTGAATGTAGTTAAAAACTCAACTGCAAACAAGTTTTCCTTTGCTAGATAGTGTGGGTAAGGTGTGAGGAGATAGGAATTCATATATATTATTAGATTATGACATCATGATGTGTCTCCAGTTCCCCTCTACTCGTTTTCCTTGCAGGGGAAATATATAGTATTAAGTTTACAAGACTGAGTCCTAAACAGACTAAAACAATTTTACACCTCAGCTGGAGATTCAATCAGGGCTGCTATGTTGGTAAGCCTGTACACTGTGTATTGTGCCATCAAAGCTCCCTTGACATATTCAGACAAAAAAGATGCTTCACGTCTGCTTGTCTACTTGAGTGTAACTATAATGAGCTATAATAACATGACAAATCTTTAGATGACAATTAATATTGAATTTCTTAATTGACTATGCTTTCATTATTTGTCTTTACCTTGGACATCTGGTAGCAAGCTCTGGAACTTGGGAAAGAAGATGAAAATAGACTACTTCGAGGCAAAAAGCTTGTGTTGTTGGTTGATTTAGATCAAACGCTTATCCACACAACTAATGATAACATACCTCCCAACTTAAAGGTAAGCATAAACAGGAAGATATGTCAAATAGTACAGTCGGTTACATTGATGTTTTATATAGTAAATTAGAAATCGAAGGAACTAAGTTAATGAACACAAGTGCTTAGACCAGAAGACAAATAAAAGGTTAACAATTATAGAATAGATCATAAAATATAAGTGGGCATTTTCACAAACTCTATTCAGTTGTTGGTGTATTATGTTTCTAGCTTAATGAATCGCTATCATCATCAGGTCACACTTGGGCTAGATGTAAAGCTTTCTGATCAATCCATGTCATAGTTGTCTAATTCTTTTTCCGCTCTCTGTTATTCCATGTGTCTTAGTTTATATATATATTTGCGCTCGTTCGCTTTAAACTCAAGCGTACTCCATACACACTATTTATTGTAGAGATGTATTGAATTTTGCGTGCGGATTTGCTTTCCTTATTAACAGTGTCCCTCGCCATCAGGCGAACCCACTCCAACTTCAGAGGTACTCGTAATTTACATCCCCAAGTCATGGGCAACAGGTCAACATTTTAGTCCAGCTGTCCAGTGTAGAAAATGTGTTAACAATCGCAAAAACAGTTCCAAATGCAGTCTGTTACATGACCAAAGATTTATTATTGAAAGTAAAGTTAAAGAAAGTCAAGTATACACCAGGAAACACTAAATAGGATCTGTGTAAATTGAAAAATAACAAGGCAATACAATTTTAACATAGAAGTAAAGAACAGATTTGACATATTGTCTAATCCAGAGGCCCTATTTCAAGATGTGGATGATCAATGGGAAATGTTCACAAATTCAACCAGTTTTGCTGCAGAAACAACTATTCCCAAATTAAAGAAAGTAGGTCGTAAGAAATGGATGACTGAAGACATTTTACAGCTAATGGAAACAAGAAGACACAACAAAGAGAAGAATCCTGACAAATATGAAGAGATTCACAGAAAAGTCAGAATATTCTGTAAGGTAGTAAATGAAGCATGGTTCGAGAAACATTGCATAGAAATTGAACAACACTACAGGGAAAATACTAAATTAACCTTTACAAGGTACACATTTTTCCTTTTTTTTTAAAAACTGAGCAGGCAAGATTTTTCAGGTTTTCAGTAAGATTTAGTAAAAACATCAAATCTAAGTCCAAGAGATCCGAAGTGTGTACACTGCTTACGCTGATATCTAGCTCCGATTCATAGTCAACTTCATGCACTTCAATGTTACTTAAATTGAACCCAGCGAAATCTCTGCTATCACTTAAAGAATCGTCAAAATCGATTGTGAAAAACAAAGCATAAAAACCCTGAAAACTAAACATCTGATCAAATTTAAAGAAAGCACTTGTAAATGGCGTTCACACTATCAAGCTATCAGCAAAACCAGAAGTAAACAATGAGAAGTCTCGAGATAGCATGTTTACAACCCTTAGTTGTCACTGACGCTTTCAGACGTTTTACCCATTCGGTAGTAAAAAGACGTTTTTGGCCGCTTTGCCCTGTAAACGGTTAATACACAAAAGAATTCAGGAGCTTACTAATAAAAGAACACATGCATCAACAGGTTGCCTAAAAACAAAAGATTAAAAAATCATAATAAAAAAAGATCAGATTTTACATGTATGGTCAGATTATTTGAAACATCTTTATGATGATACAAGAGAATAACCGTATGAGATTAGAAATAATAATAAAGGACCATCGGTTTTGAAGATGGAAGTTAAGAATCTTAACCATATGAAAAATGGCCAAGACCTCCGGTTCAAACCCTCCGGTTGTCTCTGGTTCAGACAACATCACAACAGAAATTATCAATGCCGTAGAAGAATATGGAATAGACCAAGTCACCAGACTGCTGAACACAATATATGATACTGGAAATATATTAAATTGTGTAATTCAATATCTGTTGAGCCGGTTTATGTAGCTAACGGCTTACGGATGCGATTCGTAAGCCCGCTTATCCACATTCAAATGCAATTGCGACCGGTTTGGCAGCAGACCACATTGTACTGGGTTTTAACGTGTTGGTATGGGAGCCGGTCATTCAGAAAGTAATGGCAAACTACTGAACGTAAACACCAACTTGTTGGTGTTGACAGCAATGTCCTGTTAATATTAATAAAATTTGGTGGAACTGCGGTAAAGCTGTGAAAATGTAAACAATTTAAAATAACACAAAGTAATGCAGCTTTACATAACAGAATTGCGACACATACGGGATGTTGCGGCGACTAGCCTTCATCAGCAAACAAATACATACACAAAACACAACATATAGTCACGGAGAAGACCCTCCAGTGACAACATTAAGGCATAATGACGGGATGAGAAGAATAAAAAGATGAAAAAATGGAAGGAATTTTTCATCTTTTTATTCTTCTCAACCTGTCGTTACGCCTTAATGTAGTCACTGGAGGGTCTTCTGTATGTATTTGTTTGTTGATGAAGGCTAGTCGCCGCAATGTCCTGTATGTGTCATAATTCCTATATCAAAATAGGATATGCAAAAACACAATCTATTCATTGCAATCCCAAAGAAATCGGGAGCCTTGGAATATGATCAAAATCGAACAATTTGTGTAATGAGCCGCATCACAAAGATTTTGTTACGAACTATCATGCAAAGGGTTAGGAAGAAAATACAACCCAAATAGGCGAAGAGCAATGTGGGTTCATAGAAGGCAAAAGTACAGTAAATGCCGTGTATATGCTGAGAACATTAATTGAACGTTCTATAGAAGTAAACACAGACCCGCATCTCTGCTTTATTGACTATACAAAGGCTTTCGATATAATAAGACATGTCAACATGGGAAAGACCTTAGACTTGTAAAAAACATATATTGGAAACAATAAGCTGCCATAAGGATTGATAATGAAGTAGGTCAATATTAGCCTATTAAAAGAGGTTTGAGACAGGGATATGCATTTCTCTGTGAGTCTCTCGAGAGTCTCTGTGGCGAAATGGTCAAGCCGTTTGACTCGTGCTCCGAAAGTCGTGGGTTCGATTCCGGGCCGCGTCCTTCGGTTTACGAGTTAAATGTTTCTGAGACTCATGTGGGTTGTCGCTAAATGCTACGGAGTTCGTGCTTTGTGTGACGCTTTCCGTGCTGCGGAAAGAGACTGAGCCATATGGGATAAAACCCGGTGCAATGAAGTCGACCCTGTCGACTTTTAAGCGACTTTTAGTTATTGCACAAAGTGAACAACTATGGTTAGATTTAAATTGTATGAGGGCGAGTCAATAAGTAAGTCACACAGTCCTGTGGGATGGCAGGTAAATGTAGTTGGTGTTTTCTACAGGTGTCATTAGGTGGCAGCAACATCGAACTTTAAATTCCCGTTCATCAGGTGGCGCTAGGTGTCTCATGCGCATGTGCATCGCATTAAAAAAATGGCAACTGTACTTACGGAGTGTACAACTAAAGAGCAACGTGCTGTTGTACGTTTTTTGTGGGCAAAAGGACTGCCTGCAAAGGACATTCATAAGGAAATGCTTCCTGTTTACGCTGACAAATGTTTGTCCCGTAAAGCGGTGCATAGCTAGGCAGAAACATTTTCTCAAGGATGCAAATGACTCCGAAGTTGAATGTGAAGTGAAAATGTGGTTTAGAAAACAGAGCAGACAGTTCTATGCAGCCGGTTTGGGAGGACTAATAAAACGATGGGATAAGTGCATTAATGTTGGTGGAAATTATGTTGAGAAATAAAGGGACAATGTTTGTATAAAAATAAACTGGTTTCAAGTTGTTATAATATTTAGTTATTTTTCTACATCCATTTGTGACTTACTTATTGACTTCCCCTCGTGTAAAAAAAAAAAAAAGACACGATTATGGTCGTTACTAAGAAGAAGTAACTACCAAAATGTAATATACAAATATATTATAAATAAAGTAAGTCAATATCAGCCTATTAAGAGAGGTATGAGACGGATATGTAATGTCTCCAGAATTTTTTCCCCCATTTACAGTGAAATATTTTCAGAAATATAGCAGTTATGAAAGGAATCATCACTATATGTGCTGATGATACAGAATTGATTGCGGACAATGAGCAGGATCTACAACATTTAGTAGATCCAATTTGTGCACACAGTGAACAAAATAGAGTTAGCATTAAATTGTAAGAAGACACAGATTATGGTCGTCACTGGGAAGAATGAAATATCAAAATGTAATATACAAGTACCTGGGAATATTCTTAAACAAGTGAATCAGTGCAATTATCATGGAACAGTCATAAAATCTGATGGGAGATGCCTTGAAGAGATTATAACAAGAATCGTCATGGTGAAGGCAGTAGCCTTTTGCAAGATGAAAAACATATTGACCAATAAAAAGATGTCATTTGCAACGAGTACAAGTGTTGAGGTGCTACAAAGAACCTGTACTTTTGTATGGATGTGAAGCATGGACAATGAGCAGACAAGCTGAAAAACATCTGATAGCTGTGGAAATGTGGTTTCTGAGGAAAGCAGAGAAGTAAATACCTAGATGGCTTGGCCACGTGGTATGATCAAGACAAGAACATTGAGCTGATTCACGACTCTGATGATCAAGTGAGCTGGCGAAAACATGACCGCCCACGTTTATCAGCACAGCATATGATGAATACAGAAATTAATTCATTTTTTGTAGCATGCTGACCCTCTGAAAATTCAATTTAGGTGGTTATTGCTTTCACTGCTACTTATCTAGAAAGTTCAAAATAATAATTTCCTGGGACAGAAAGAGCTAACATAATTGATGGACTTATTCTTGCTGTAATTATCCAGATCTTGCATTGATAGCATATTTTCTGTTATGGAATTTTTTAAATTTTCCAGGTGAAAACAATTGTTCTTTTTTAGAAGATGCTTTGATATGTTATGCATAATCGTCAATATAAGACCGATTTTGCTTGAAGAAATAAAGAGAAAGACACAGTACTTTGGCCACATCAAACCACATAATCTAATGAAAATAATTATTCTGGGAAAAGTTGAAGACATAAGAGTTAGGGGGTGTCAGAAGTACCATTGGGCAGACAACATTTAGATATGGTCAGGATGCAATTTAGAAAATTATAGTGAAGGATCTGGATTTTGTCTTTTGGCAGAAGATGATTTCAGTGAACACTAGCAAGGATTCATCATTTAGTAGAACAGGCAGTGGAACATGCATCATTCATCCATGGTTTTAGAGCGGATTGATAAGTGCTAGAGGCTTTGAAAGTTCATAGTTTCTAGCAACAGATTCTCTGGGGATCCATTAAGATCTTTGATCATTTTGGTTCGCACCTGTGATGGCGACATGGACGTTTGGGGGCGACATGGACGTTTGGTAGATACAATGTATCAGTTTCTGTAAAACCAGCAAAGGGCCAACTGCTGCTCACACAAAGATACAGATCTCCTTGGCAAAATGGTTAAGCCGCCGGTCTTTGAAGTTCACTAAATTCTGCACAGAAACAAGTGTACAAGGTGAAAATCACAGAAAATTCTTGCCTCAACAAATCACTGAGCACTGAAAAGATAACGTCAGTACTAGACAACCCAGAGAAGTATGTGAGGAACTTATCGTCGTACGTTCTCAACAATATTGAAACTGAGGCCCTTTCATATGGATTAAAATTCTGCATAAAGCCCAAACACACCAAACACTGTCGCAGGCATAGTTTGAAATGTTGTTTGACCAAGTCTCTAAGTTATCACCTACTTCTGCTGAGTCCGTCGGGTGGCTGAAGGCCAAACTGGTAGATTTAGAACACCAGTATCGCACATCACCCTCTAAACAGACATGCTCGCTGACCAATGAACACCTTACTGCATTAAAAGCATTAAAGGCTAACAAAACACTTGCATTACTGAAACCAGACAAAGGAAGTAGTGCAGTATTGATAGACATGTCAGATTATCAGAGTAAAATGGAAGTGATATTATCGGATGAATCTAAATTCAAGTTAGATCAAACAGTAAACAAGTCGGAGGACCTGGATGCAAAAATGAGAAAAGAGATCCAGAAGATCGGTGTACCGCAAAGAAACATGGACTTGCCAATACTTAAATTTTCATAGCTTCGCACCTGTCCAGTACAAACGGGGCTTAGTGGGGACCCTGTTTGACCATGCTAGGAAGATATGCACCCAGGGTACACTGACGGAAGAAATTGAAACTGAAGAATGTCTTACACCTGAATGGGTACTCCACGACAGGATTTATAAAGCGCCACTGCCAACAGCCAAAACCAAAATCAGACGTACCTACGGTCCCTAAGCTCAGGGTGTGTATACAGCTTACCTTTCGAGGGGATGACGTAATGCAACAGCTACACGACCGGCTTGTTACAGCAGTTGGCCGAACATTCTGTGCTGCAGCTAAAGTTATTAGGTACAAAACCACACCTATTCCCACCCCAGCAATAAAAGAATCTACCTACATTGGCCGAACAGAGAGGCAGTTACACACCAGGATTTTTGAACACGTACCAAACTGGGTTGACAAGAAACTACACACAAGCGATGGGATCATGGGAAGTGTGACACACCACAATTATCAACTTCCGGCGTCGTCCATTGCACGTCATGTCTTGGAAACCGGTCATGTAATTGAAAGGGACAACGCTTTTCGTGTGTTGTTTCATACACAAAATAGTCGTTTGTTAAAGTTTGCAGAAGCGATAACGATCCACCTGCACAAGCCAATTTTGTGCAAACAGAAAGACATGATAGTCAGTTTAAAATTACCATGGTAAACAACTGATATTACTGTGTGAATATGTGTATATTTCAGCTTGAACGATGATTCTAATTATTTTACTCTATGTTGTGTGACATCTGCAGTAAGTACCTGACGAGACGCAGCGAAATGTGTCAGGCAATAAATTGTACTATATATGGTTTGTGTCTTCGTAATTCAAATATTGAAGGATTCTTTATTTGCTCATTGGTCTTCTATTGTAAGCCTCTGTGGGGGTTAGGCATCTATAATCTGCTGCCCACAAAGGAATGGAGGAGTATGACATCATCAAGTCACTCTGAAAATAAATTGATGTGAAAACCTTCTGTCCTTGGGTGTGTTTGAACTTGGCACTTTCCTCCGATCATGCTTTCAGACTAATCCCTACTTATCTCACTTTCATTCTTTGCACAATCCAGTGGCTGAAATGAAAAACATTTTTCATCAGGGATCTATCTAAGCTCAGTTCACTTATTGTTTGGTGCAGCCCAGACATTTTTAAGTTACCAAACCTATTCACCTTGTAAAATACTCAGTCTTTTAAAAATATTCTTCACATGCTTTTCTTCCATCCTGTTTCTAGCTTTGTCCTTTATGTTAGAAGGTATATATACCCGTTATATGCTAAGAAAAACATTAATTGATGACAGTAGTTTACTAAGTGTGTTTGCCTTTGTCAATGTTTAAGCAGTATTATGCATCTGTTTCACAACAGGGTGTCAAGCACTTTCGACTATGGCATGGTAAAAATTACATTTGGTACCACACTAAATTTCGGCCCTTCACCCAACACTTTCTGGAAGCTGTTTCTAAAATGTATGAATTGCATATCTGTACATTTGGGGTGCGCATGTATGCACACATTATTGCTAGGCTTCTGGATCCAGATGAGATATACTTCTCTCACCGCATACTGTCACGTGATGAATGCTTTGATCCTTTGTCCAAGACAGCGAATCTGAAGTAAGTTTATAATTTTTCATGTAGTAAACGTTATCAACTTCTTAAAGTCCATGCATTATGGCGTTGATGATGATGTCTGTCCATGCTGTTTGTCTTATGTACAGCCCAGTCATATCTGATCCTCTATACCATAATTTCAAACTGTCCAGCATCTTCTCTCTTGGTCTCCCTCTGCCTCTCCTCCCATCCAACTTTTCCATTGTGATGGCATACTTCAGCTTTTCCCTTCTCATAATATGCCCAAAGAATGTGGAATATCCTCTTCTGATGTGAGTTCTCTTTGTGATGTAACATCTTTCAAAGTTTCTTCATTACTCTTTCTATCTGCCCACGATGTTTCTTCATTCTTCTATAAAACCTTTAAACTCCCCCCCCTCTCTCTCTCTCTCTCTCTCTCTCTCTCTCTCTCTCTCTCTCTCTCTCTCTCTCTCTCTCTCTCTCCTTCCTTCCTTCCTTCCTTCCTTCCTTCCTTCCTTCCTTCCTTCCTTCCTTCCTTCCTTCCTTCTCTTCATGATGATAGGCACATTAAAAATCAACAATTGGCCTCGCAGCTAGTCAGTCCGCAAGGGAAGCACAATTACAACTTTCGAAACTCACTTATTCAAGGATTTGCACAAAATGGGTTGTGCAAAGTCTAACAAATGATTACAGATGTAAATGAAAAACAATTTGTTCTGAATTTGTTCATTTCGATGCTGAATGAGATAATTTTTTTTACATATTGTTACTGGTGATGCACTAAGGACTCATCTACAGCAATTTCTTCCGCTTCAAATTTATTGTCTATATCCACAATGTTTTCTCTTGTATAAACTTCACTGTCTGTTTTAGTTTACTCAGTGGTCCATAAAGTTCTTCCACCGTTGTGTCTCGCCAGCTATGTTGTATTCTGGGTAGTCTTGGATTATTAAGCAAGTGAATCGATACAGTTATCTCAGTAGTCATAACATCTGATGGGAAATGCCTTGAAGAGATTAGAACAAGAATTGCCATTATGAAGGTAGCCTTTTGCAAGATGAAAAACATACTGACCAATAAAAAGACATCAGTTGAAACGAGTAAGAATGTTGAAGTGCTACATAGAACCTATACTTTTGTACGGATATGAAGCGAGGACAATAAGCTGCCAAGCTGAAAAACAGCTGATGGCTGTGGAAATGTGGTTTCTGAGGAAAATGCAAATAATACCATGGACAGACAGAAAAACCAATGAACAAGTCCTTCAAGAAACAAATGAAGATCGTAAACTGATTACAGTCATTAGAAGTAGACAGTCAAAATTTTTTGGGCATGTTATGAGAAGAAATAACTTTGTGACGACTGGTAAGATAGAAGGGAACAGACCAAGGGGAAGACTGAGAAGTAAATACCTGGATGGCTTGGCCACATGGCATGGTCGAGACAGGAACACGGAGCTGATCCACGACTCTGTGATCGAGTGAGATGGCAGAACATGACTGCCCACGCTTATCAGCATGGCACATGATGATGATGATGATGTATGCGATGCCATTCCACTTGTACATATTGCTGATTCGCCACTCTCGGTACATAATTTTGAGCCTGAGATAAAAATTCAGTCAGTGGAGTGCATCATCCATAATTACCAAAGAGAAAGAAATTCAAGACAGCTGTATAAGCAGGAAAAGGTTATGATCACTGTCTTTTGGTACATTCATGGCATAGTTCTTGTGGAAGTGATGCCAAGAGATGAGACAACCAATTCTGAAGCTTCCTTCAAAACACTTATCATCATCTTCTTCCACTTTTGCCATCAAGTGCTGTGGGGAGGAATAGTTCCACCGCCAAATAGGTGGCCCTGGATAGTGTCATTCCATATAATTGTACAATATCTTTGATGTCATCAATCCATTTTCTTCTCGGGCATCCTCTCAAATCATATCTTTTTTTATGTAACGCCAGCGCTGGTAGTTGATATTGCATTATAACTAGATGACCGAACCATTATATGTGTTGATTCCCTTGTCTGTCTCATAACAACATAACTTACTTTTGTGTAAGCGTGATTTGGATAATGTCCAAGTTTGACATTGGTAACAAAGGGTTGGTGTGATTATGCTATTTATTATCTGTCATTTTACGGTCTTAGGTATATTTGGATGATTCAGTAAGAGTGATAATTGCTTTTGACATCTGAATTTGATTTCTCTGTCTATTCTGCCATTTTCTGCGATCATTCTTCCTACATATTTAAATTCTGTAACTTGTTTCAGCAGTGTACTATCTATCAGTATATTTAGTGCTCCAGGAGATCTGCTACTTGCTCTACTTAATTGTTGGCTGTATTTATATTCATAATGTATCGGCTGCATGTTAAACTCAGCTTATTAATATGATTTTGAAGTCTGCCCTCGTCACTTTAAAACAGGCATTGATCGTCTGCAAATAAAACCTCATTTATTGCAGGTGGGTCTGTTGTTTCATTTAAAGTATAGAGTTCAAATTTTCTGAATCGGTTCTGTCAAGCTTGCTTTGGATATTCTGTTTATGTAGATATTAAATAGCAGAGGGGAGAGCACACATCCCTGTTTCGCTCCCATATTGACTATCGACATGGTCCATAATTTATCTGTCTGCTTTATTCAAAAGCCTTTTCCTGATCTAACCGTATAACATTAGACGGTACTACCTGCTTTCTGTTAGCGCCGAACTTTGGGCGGCGTTTACCAAACCCGACACCCCACATTGTGCCAACGGCTTCGGGCAGAAGAGCACAATTGGGAGGGTACAAGCCTTACCCTGGTGTGAGGAAATGCAAGCTAAAGACAAAATGTCATGGCAGGGCAGACCAGGCCCTAAGCCTTGGTTGGCGGCTGGTCTAGGATCGAAGCTCCGACAGGCGGACAGTTAGAGCATTGCTTTGCTGATGCGGCAGTTTCTGCAGCTTGTCTTGTTCCAGATGTAGGGGTGTTACCTTTCCTTTGGAGTGAACTAGGCAGGCCGAGAGAGGGATCATGCTGCATGGGCAACACATGATCTCTATATTTTAGCCCAGGCTTTGTGCTATAGAGAGGCATTAACTCCATCCCTGGTCTTAACTGATCTCGGAATCAAAGCGAGAGGCAACTGTTATGGGTTATAAGTCCCTGTCAATTGGCGTAGACATGGGGCGCCACGCGTTGCCTCTGACGGTGTCAGACACCTACAGGTGTCACTGATCAGCTACCGCCCGCCTCAAGCTGGGCAGCCCCCGACCAATTGGGTGCTGATCCACCACAACCTGCCTGCTTCAATGGGTGCTTGGGGCTAGGACAAAATCTGAATCGCAGGCTGTAAGACCACTGCACCAGGTACAAACAAAAGTAAAAATAGAAACCTCAAGCTACGGCTTGCAACCTGGAACGTGAGAACCATGTGTCCAGGATTTTCCACTGACTTGACCAATATTGACGATGTGAGAAAATCGGCTGTGATTGATGCTGAATTCAATCGTCTTAACATTGATATTGCTGGTCTGCAGGAGACTCGCCTCGCTGAGGAAGGGTCACTCAGGGAAAACAATTACACCTTTTTTTGGAAGGGTAGAGGGCAAGGCAGAAAAAAGGCAATCATGGTGTGGGCTTTGCAGTGAAGAATTCGCTACTGGGAATGATTGAAATTGCAGCAGGAGGAAATGAAAGACTATTATCCCTGCGCTTGGCAACCTCTTGGGGGTTTGCCACCATTATTACTGCATATGCACTGACACTCGATTCCTTTGATGATGTGAAGGATTCGTTCTATGAGGAGTTAGACTCCGTGATCAAGGCAGTTCCAAAATCTGACTACATTTATATGCTCGGTGATTTCAATGCTCGTGTGGGCAAGGACTCGAGTTCATGGCCAGTGTGCCTTGGAAAATACAACATCGGTCGCATGAATGGAAATGGGCAAAGGCTGCTGGAGCTTTGCACCAGTAATGACCTATGTATTACAACCTCCTTTTTTAAAACAAAAGAGATGCATAAGGTCACATGGAAACATCCAAGATCCGACCATTGGCACCAGCTGGACTTCATCATCACACAGAGACAACATCTGAACCATATATCATTGACTCGAAGTTACCACAGTGCTGACTGTGATACAGGATCATTCTTTGGTTGTTGCAAGGGTTAGACTGAGACCAAAGAGAATCTACACAGCTAAACACAAATCTAGCCCCAGGATTAATATCACTCACGATCCTGAAAAGTGCTTTCAGTTTCAACAGCAACTTGAAGACGCTTTCACTGATACACCAGAAAATTGTACAGTAAATGAAAAGTGGGGTCAAATTAAGGAAACTCTACAAAACTGCCGTAGGGGTTTACGGCACTGTGGATCATAAGAGGCAGGACTGGTTTGCGGCAAACAGCGAGACTCTGCAGCCCTTGATTGATAAGAAGAAGAAAGCTCTCTTAAGAAACAAGGAAAGACCAATGCGTAACACTCTGAGTGAGCTAAGGCAAGCTAGGAAGGATGTGCAAAAGGCTGCCAGGCAGTGTGCAAATGATTATTGGATCAAGTTATGTGAGTCCATTCAAATCGCAAGTGATAAGGGAAACATAAGAAGCATGTATGAAGGAATAAAGAAAGCCTGTGGTCCAGTGATCAAAAGAAGTGCACCATTGAAAACCTTGACTGGAGAAATCATCACTGATAAGAAACAGCAGATGGACAGATGGGTAGAGCACTATTTGGAGCTTTACTCAAGTGAGACCAAACTAGCGGATGATGCCCTCAATGCCATAGAGGCTCTACCAACTCTTGACCACCTGGACACACTTCCCACCATAACAGAAGTTAAGTGTGCTATAAATGAACTTGCATCTAGCAAGGCTCCAGGTAAGGATGGGATTCCAATAGAGATTATCAGGAGTGGGCAAGACACACTCACTCTACAGATCCACCAGCTAATAGAGCTATGCTGGCGAGAAGGACAAGTCCCACAGGATTTCAAAGATTCAAGCATCATAACACTGTACAAGAACAAGGGCGATCGGAGCGACTGCAACAACTATAGGGGTATCTCACTTCTGTGTATTGTTGGAAAAGTATTTGCCAGAATTGTTCTGCGCAGACTTCAAGTCCTAGGAGATCAAGTCTACCCCGAATCACAGTGTGGCTTTCGACAGAACCGGTCTACCATTGATATGATATTCTCATTGCGACAAATGCAAGAAAAATGCCGTGAACAGAATCAACCACTGTTTATTGCCTTCATCGACCTCACAAAGGCATTTGATTTGGTCAGTCGTGAGGGTCTGTTCAAGGCATTAAAGAAGATTGGCTGCCCACCAACTCTTCTGTCCATTGTGGAATCGTTCCACACAGGCATGAAGGGTATAATCAAGTTTGATGGTGCAACTTCTGAAGAGTTTGAAATCAAGAGTGGAGTTAAGCAAGGTTGTGTACTAGCTCCCACCCTCTTTGGAATATACTTTTCACTTTTACTGAAATATGCCTTTCGTGATCAGGATGGTGGTATATACATTCACTCACGCTCAGATGGTGGCCTCTACAATGCTCAGAGATTGAAGGCCAAGACCAAAATTAGGAGGGTACTGATCAGAGAGTTGCTTTTTGCAGATGATGCTGCAGTTACGACCCATTCTGAGGAAGAATTGCAATGTCTACTATCTGCATTCTCCAATGCTTGTTCTGAATTTGGTTTAACAATTAGCAAAAAGAAGACACAGATTATTTCACAAGGTGCACATGAGGTACCATCAATATTTAATGACGACACCGAACTAGAGATGGTAGACCATTTTACATATCTAGGATCAGTGGTAAATAGCAAATTATCCCTAGATCAGAAAATCAACATCCGGATTGGTAAGGCAGCAACAACAATGAACAGGTTAAGAAAAAGAGTCTGGGAGAACAGGAAGCTTACTGCAAAAACAAAAGTCCTTGTCTATCAAGCCTGTGTCCTTAGTACTCTTCTTTATGGCAGTGAAACCTGAACAACTTACTCACACCAAGAGAAACATTTAAACAGCTTTCATATGCGGTGTCTGCGAAGAATTCTTGGTATTAAGTGGCAAGACAAAATCACAAATACTGAAGTATTGGAAAGATCAGGTTGTGTGACAGTTTATTCCATGCTCAGTCTTCGTAGACTTAGATGGATAGGACATCTTAGGAGGATGGATGATGGTAGAATACCAAAGGACATCTTTTTTGGTGAATTACAGATGGGTAAGAGATCTCAGGGTCTGCCTCTACTACGATACAAAGATGTGTGTAAGCGGGACATGATTGATACAGGCATTGATAATGCACATTGGGAGCAAGTCGCCGCTGAACGTGTTGCATGGAGGGCAAACATCAGAAATGGAATAAAGACAAAGGAGAAAATTATTGCATATAAGTCACACACCGAGCGTTTGAGACATAAGATGGTGCATGATGGTGGAAATGACCATGTGTTCACATGCACCCACTGTGAACGGACATTTACAGCGCAAATTGGTCTTATCAGTCACATTCGCTACCGCCATAGGTAAAAGTTAATATGCCTTTTTAAAGCACAATCTATCATCTGTCAAGACGGCAAGGTGCCAATGAATGAATTTTCCTGATCTACAAATACAATATTCTGTTGGTCACTATATTCAGTGGATTT
Organism: Cepaea nemoralis; assembly: GCA_014155875.1. Classification (NCBI taxonomy): domain Eukaryota; kingdom Metazoa; phylum Mollusca; class Gastropoda; order Stylommatophora; family Helicidae; genus Cepaea; species Cepaea nemoralis. The sequence goes on from JACEFZ010001699.1 coordinate 722,199, forward strand.
TTTTCACATATTTGTCTTCAATGACTTGTTTTCACATATTGTGAATAGTGGTATCACTGTAACATTTACCTCTCCTGATACCAAATTGGACTTTGCTTAACTGTTGAACAACTATGGGCCTAGCTCTTTGTTCCAATAGGTTTGTGTACATTTTCCCTATGTGAGTCATAAGTGATGTACCCCTGTATGTTTTGCACTGTTCATTGTTGCCATTCTTTTACCATATTGGTACTATTACTGCCTGTTGCCAATCGTCTGGAGCATTTTATTCTTCCCAAACTATATTAACCCTTTTAGGACGGAACAACATTGGGCCAAATTTAGGTTTCCCTCTGAAGAAGACGGAGCCATTTTTTGGAGTACAGAAATGACTGAAGTGACAATTTTATAAATTCAAAAAACAATATTAGAACCCTATATAGGTATATACAAGTATATATATTCTTAAAGAGGATAAACTAAAGTTTATTTCTGTGTATGATTGAAGTTATTTTGTTCATGTTTATGCAAATTTGGTGACCTCATTTGCATTTTGTGAAAAATAAAATATTTAATATCATAATATTTTTTAATAAAATACATTTTAAAAAAATGGTATTCACCTAATATTTCCTCACTGAATGCCTACACCACTTTAGAATAATTTTGAACACTTATGTTTAGAAAAGCAACAACCATGAAGTCCCTTTTGACATTTGTTGCACATTGAACCAAACCCATGTTGAGAATTATGGCTATGAAGGCCCTCATTTCATTGGCAGTAACCTCAACCTCAACTCAACTGTGAGCCACAGACCTTCTAATATTGAGGACTCCACTATCTAGAAATTGCCTGGCATATCTGTTTCTTTCTTTCATAAACAATTTAATAAGATTGAATGTGAGAAACAACTCCAAATACATAATAGGTGGGGCATATAGGTAGTCCAAATAGGTGGTCCGGACATCTCCATGAATGGATATGGATCACCACGATCCTCTTTAGTCCCACTACACCTAAACCACGGGAACACGAGGTCTGAATCCTCATCGGCACTTTCCGTATCACTACAATCATTATTTGACAGTCCTGAACTGTCAAAATCGCTACTATCAGAGCTCGACAAAGCTAGCACTTCTTCGGGTTCAAAGCTGGCCATTTTAGAAATCACAAATCCACGAAAAACTGGGTATCTGCGTTAAAACTCACAAACTTAAATCCCTCTGCTAGAAACACGTGCTGTAAGCTGCCATTTTGCAAAGTAAAATGGCTGACGGTTACAAGGCAGCATTTGATTGGCCTGTACTATTAAAAGCAAACCAATCAAAGCAGTTCTTACAAACAGGGCCGATCTGAAAAACATTTGATGGCTGCAGAAATGTGGTTTCTGAGGAAAATGCAAAGAATATCATGGACAGACAGAAAAACCAATGACCAAGCCCTACAAGAAACAAATGAAAATCATACACTGATTTGAGAAATTAGATGTAGACAGTCAAAATGTTTTGGACACGCCATGAGAAATATCCTGACATAATCTATAAACATTCTAGAATGATGGCAGAAATACTGCTTCGGAAAGTATGATATGCATGAATGTGTGGATATAAATGAGATCCAAGAACCAATGACAGCAGAGACAGAACCTGAACCCTCTGTCAAACTGTTATTTACTACCAATATAGTACCTTGCGGTGTATGGCAGGGGAGTCTTGACCCTGACGAATTAAGGCCATCTGGGTATTGCAGGTTAGAGCTTTTGCCCCGGACAGAAAAAAAAAACTCTACACCTTACCAAGAATTTGAATTTGGGCCTCCCAAAGGAGAATCCGGCATTCTAGCCACTCGGCCAGCCGCTCCTGAACCCTCAATAGATGAAATTGTATGAGCAATAAAGAACCTGATGAATGGTAAATCACCAGGACGTGATGAGATAGCTAACTAATTAAAGCGGGAGGTGAAGAAAGCATACACATTTATCATGCATTATGTAAAAAAACATGGAAGTATGCTATATAAGCAAAAGATTGGAAGAGAACTAACTATCTTCATTCTCTACCAAAAAAGGGCAACCTGAAATTATGCACCAACTATTGAACTGTTGCCATGATCAGTCATACAAGTACAATTTTACTGAAAATCATAATGGGAAAACTTCGTAAGAAAATGGAAGAAGAGATCAACGTGGTTCAAGTCAGATTTAGACAGAGGAACAAGAGATCACATACTCAACATCCGTTTAATAATAGAGAAGTGTAGAGAATTTAATGTAAACATATTTTCATGTTTTGTGGATTATTCAAGGGCATTTGACTCTGTACAACGACAGAAACTTTGGGAAATCATAAGGAAAATGGGCTTTCCATCACATGTAGCAGAATTCATAAAATTCTCTATCTACACCAACAAGCAATTAGAATAGGTATCATATTAGTTTGACATAGGTGTCCATCAGGGCTGTGTGTTGTCCCCCTATTTGTTTAACCTGTAGCCTACGCTGGAAATATAATGAGAAATGTTAGAGATGATATAACCAAGGAGTGGTTATGACCGGTGGTCATGAAATACCAGAGATTTGATATGCTGATATTACAGTATTACTTTCCACATTACAGAATGGTGTAGAAGAACTAATAACCTCAACCCACAAGAATAGTTAAAATCACAACTGATATCTTAACATAGCAAAAACTAAGATAATGCATACAGATAAAACTAATATGGAGAAAGAAATATATGTTAATAAGGAAACATTGGATGTGGTGGACAATTTTGAATATCTTGGGTAATTAATTACCAACACAATGAAGGAAATTAAAAGAATAATATCTATTGCTCTTCAAAAACTATAGCAACTGAATAAATTGTGGAGGGGGACAGATAGAACTACAAAAGTTAGATTTTTAAGAGCATGCATCTTTCCCATTGCAACATACGCCTGTGAGACCTGAACACTTACTAAACACGCTGAACAGCATATAAATGCCTTTGAATATAAATGTTATAGACAGGTTTTAAGAATATCTTGGATACAGAAAAGAACAAATGCGTCCGTACAAGAGACTAAAGACGATAAAACAAAGAAAATTTAACTATTTTGGTCACTTGAAACGTCATGAAAGTTTGGAGAGAACAATCACGGAGGAGTATATGCCTGGGAAGAGAAGAAGAGGAAGGCCAAAGAGAAGATAGGTGCAAGATTTAGCAGATTATCTCCAAATGGGTGTAACGGACACGGGACATCTTGCTTGTGACCATGACGTTTTCTGGACGGCTATAGGGGCAAAGTTCTGCAAGGGATGTGCTACTGAATGAATGAATTAGAAGAAATAAATTGGAGAACTTTGTGACAACTGTCAAGATTGAGGGGGAAAGAACATGGGGAAATCAGAGAAATCTTGGCCATGTGGTATTGTCGAGACAAGAACACAGAGCTGATCCACGCCTCTGGTAATCGTGTGAGATGGTGAAACATGATCAGCCTAGCTTATCGGCATGGCACATGATAATTATATCTTTTGTGCTATTTATAATGGTGGTTGGGTTGTAACGTGCATCTCTGTTTCTCATATTGTTGGCATTTTATAAAACTCTCTTGGGTATTCTTCGATGAGGGTTGACATCTGTTCACCATGTATTCTCCAGGATTCATCTTTAGATGGTTTAATTGTTCGTTTATCATTTTGTTATGCTATTCTATATGCAGCATAGTCTTGTTCAGATTGAGATGTAATCCATTTTTTAACTCTGCCTTCTTTTTGGATATGCTATCCACCAAGCGGTTCTCTATCTTTTGTCTTGCCCTGATTGTTTGGTTCCGCATTTATTTTCAATTGTGCCAAGCATGACCTGAAAATTTTCCAATCTTTATATACACTTGTGTACTCATCAGGGAGATTCTTATTAAGCTTTTTGATTTCTTGTTTGAATTAACTTCTGACAAATTTTATTTGAAGCCTCTTATAATTCATAATGTTGTTACCTTATTGTTTCTTATTTTTCTGTATGTTGAATTCTTCTTTATTACAAGTGATTTATGATCAGTGTCAATGTCTGTTTGGGACTGCTATAAACTCCTTTAGTAGACTTCTGTTTGTTTTCTATATTAGAATAAAGTCATTTTGAAATGCATGATCTATGTTGTTTCATTCATACCAGGTTTGGTGCGATTTTGATGATGATGGAAAAAACTATTTGTTGTTATTAGTCCTTGTTCAGTGCACATTAGGTAGATGGTCACCATTGTTATTACATTTAGTTTAGTCTCTGTGTTGCATTCATCCCATGGTGTTCGTCTTGTACTTATTCATCTGTTGAAATCACTCATCGCAATAAGTTCATCTTTCTCATTGACAATTTTAAAGTATCTGTAAGGTTATTGAAGTATTTGTTTTTGTCCTGATCACTGAAAGTCGTCGTTACATGGAGCGTGGTTGTTTTACTGCCTTCTGTAATTTTTGTTAAAATTGTTTTTTCTGACATATGGTTCAACTGCAAGATATTCTGCATTAAATACCACACTACAAGGGCCACCAGAACCAGCACAAGATGATTACTATTTTATGGGCAGACCAGAACAAATTATTCTGTACCTCATAACAGGAAACAATCGATTATACAGCCAAATGTGTACAAAATTTAGGTTTGGTGAATTAGCCAAATGCACATGTGGATTGGCACTGCAGACAGCAGGTCACATAATCCAAGACGCCCTAAATATGACATATCTAGGCAAACCTTCTTGCCTAGAGAAACAACAATAGAAGATAAACTTTATGGTCCACTGAGTAAACTAAAACAGACTGAAGTTTATACAAAAGACAACATTGCAGATGTAGACAATACATTTCAAATAGGTGAAAGAAGAAGAAGTGACAGGAGACGAGTCATGTGTGCATCATCATGAACCAGTTGATGCAGTGGAAACACCCTTGTCTCCAGTAAAGAAAAATAATTAAAGATGTAGGAATTCACTGGAAAAGTCATGATGACAATCTTTTGAGATATCAAGGGCCTATAATTGTGCTTTTCCAAAAAATTGGTGAAATTGACTAGTGCTTTATACAGTGGCATGCTAGCAAACAAATTGAAGCCCGCCTTATTTATCAAAATGCAAGAGACTTCTTTTTATAACAAAAGAGTATTATTGCTGCACGACAAAGCAGCCCTCATACAGCTGCACATGCAATGGATACACTATTTTCTAAAATTATTAACCAGAGTGGGACAGGTCTGGTGAGAACAGACAGGGTAGTGCTCTCGCTGATGCCTTGCTTGAGATGGATATGGTCTATAAATGGTGGGAGACCAATTAGGCTAGCAATGAGACCAGGAGACCCAGACACGGCTGTATCCCAAGAAGCGGCATCCGACATAAAATAAAGTGTCCTTGGGGATGATGGAAGCGACCACCTCCCCTGTTCTGTACTGGTATCTGGGTTCAACAAAGTCAAGGCTATGAGAGCCCACAAAGCATTCAATTATGATCGCGACCACTCTTCACTCATGCTGATGGCGTGTAATGGTTGGTATCCCGTTTCTGGTTGGAATGTTTTGCTGAGATTCCCCCTTATTTTGTGGACAGACCCGACCTATCTTTGGACTAGACCTTGGTTTTGAGTGATGTTTCTTGATTTTTGGTTAAGTAGACATCTTATCTTCATGAGCCAGGGTATACTGTTCTGCTAACCTGACAATGTCTTCCACCCGCTCTGCCCCATTATCCAGGAGAAACACCTGGAGTGGTTTCACCATTTGCTCCTTGAATTATTCAGCTAAAACTATCTCCTCCAAACTATCGTACTCTTTCTAAAAACAGGCGAGCGACATTTCAAAAAGGATATAACCGCACCGCATAAGCAGAGTACAATTCTCCTGGTTCTCTCTTAGCTGTTTGGAATTTGTTCCGATAGGCATGAGCAGTCATTTTGAACCGTTTTAAAAGAGCTCGCTTGAGGGTTTCATAATTGTTTTTGAGCCCCGGTGGAAGTCTAGAATAAATTTAATACACTGGCCCTCTCAGGCCTTGAGATAACTTCAATTTCCACTTCTCCTTCTCTAACCCCATAACTGATGACAATGACTCAAACCTATGCAAGAATTCTTTTAATTTGCTGTTCTCGCAGTCTGGCCATGGTTGTAGATTCACAGTCATCACTTGGTTCACACAAAAGTCTTACTTCTCGTAGAGCATTCAGAATGTCAGCCTGGTCCATGGCGCGTCCGCCTTCCACCGTAACCTCACCTGCGAGCTTGTCAGCCCGCTTATTTCCTTGTACTCCCGCATGCCCTGGCACAAAGATGAAACTAATCTTTGCCAGCCGAGACCGCTCCAGAGGCAGCAACCATTCTCTTCGGATCGACCCCCTCCTCTATCCTCTTGATCATGTTCATTGAGTCGCTAAGGAAACATGCCCTAGTGAATGTCTGTGTCTCGAACCATGTTATTGCTTTACTTACTGCCATGACTTCCATAGTCAGGCTACTTGTGGTTTCAGTGAAAGCACCAGAGTCCTCCTTCACAATTCTCCCTCCGGCCCGAGCCGTAAAGGCCCATGAGCTTCTCACATGTCGGACGACCGACCCATCTGTGTAGATGACAGCATCACCGTCTAGCGAATTCTCGAAAATCAACGCTTGTACTTCAGCCTCCACAGCAGCCGGATTTTCTTGTCTGCATTTTCTATCTAGTTGGATGCAAACTGAAAAGGATGTGCAGAAATCTGTTGGCACTTGTACCCACTCCTCGCCAGGTTCTAAGTCCTCAAGTGAACACACCTGTTGAAGAATGTCTTCGGCTTGACCCATCCACGACCGTCCTCTTTTTAACCTGCTGCCCTTCACCTTCATAATTTCACTATGCAGTGGATGTTGTGTGTTTGCGTTAACTCTGAGGTAGGCGCGTGCTCTGCAAACTTGTATTCTCTCTTCAATGGTTGGAAAATCAAGAAGGTAGCGCATCGCCCTGCATGCTGTATCTCTTGTACATCCAAGAATAATGCGCATAGCTTCATTCTGTATCCTTTCAATCCTTTCTGTCTGCTTACGGCTGAGAGTCAGGATTGCCATTGCATACTCAAAAACAGACATGACCAGCCCCTCGTACAGAAGACATAGATGGCGCTGCTCACAGTTTGCTGCCGCCATCACCCGCATCGCAGCCAAATCCCGCTTGGCCTTTGTTATCACCTGGTCTATGTGCTCATTATAAGCAAGGCTTCGATCAAACCTGTATCCCCAGGTAATTCATTGCCTGCGTTCTTTCCACCGTCTCTGAACACAGCTTTACAGTTGGTGTTGGAGTGTTGACAATATGATTATTCAACGAGAACCAAGTCACTGTTGCCTTTGTTGGGTTGACCATTGCCCCAGCTTCATCACACCAAGTACTTATGCGATTGAGTTCGGTTTGTAGTTCCACAGCAACCTACTCTCTATCCTTACCCTGACGATACACTAAAACATCATCGGCATATGACAATGTCCTGCCAGGTCCAGTGATCTGCTCACTGGTGATTCTCACTGTGTAGGCGTTGAACAGTACCGGAGATAATGGTGATCCCTGTGGTAAGTCAGGATATATTGTTGTTGGTTCCGAAGTCCAACTGCCACATCTAAAACCTACTTTCCGTTGGAAGAGGGCTGCAGCGATCCAACTAAGGAGGAATGGACTTACTTTGAGTTCAAGAAGCTGAAGCATTAAAACATCCAGTGGTACTCTGTTGTACGCATCCTCAAGATCAATCGCTGCAGCAAAGGTTTCAATGCCTGAGTGGAAACCTTATAGACATCATGGGCAAAAACTGCTGCATTGGTCCAGGTTTCTCTTTTTGGACGGAACCCACCCAGGGTAGGTGGGAAAACAACTTGCCTCTCTAGCTAGCTTGATATTTTCTTGGCAATTACCTTCTCCAGCAGCTTGCCTATTGTATTCTGCATGGTTATAATTCGATATCCCTGAATTTTTTTGTGGTCTTTGTCTGGCTTTGGCAAGGGAATCAGATAGCTGTGTAATCACTCCTCCTTGATGCTAGTACTCCCTATACTGTTGTTGTACATATCTGCTAGTTTCTCTAGCTCGTTGTCGGTACACCTATTCATGTCGTCGTATCTTATGCCATCAAGCCCTGGAGCGCTGTTTTTTTTTATTGTCAAAGCACAGCCTTGATTTCTTTCACTGTCACTGTGTCTTCATCCGAAGTGTTCTGGGCCTTGCACCTGTCTGAGGTGACCTCCTTGGCCAGATTTCGACCTCCTATGTCTGTCTGGTTGCTCTGCTCTAGATAGCGTACAAAGAGGGCTTTTCCCTTGTCCTCGTCAGTCCTCTGCCAGATTAAGTCAGCACCTTGGAAGTCAGAAATGCTCTTATTCTTGACTACACCACTCATGCTTTTATGTAGTCGCCAGAACAATTTCAATGACTTGTCTGTGCTTACTCTTTGACACACCTCTGCCCATTTTTCGCTTTTAACCAGTTTTTTGAAATAGCTTACTTTTGTGTGCATCTCTCTTTCTAAGTGCATGCAGGGACTAGGATGACCAGCTCTGTTCTTCTTGGCATTTTGCCTTCTCCTTACAGCACTACGCTTATCCACCCAAGCCTTCTCCACCTCGAAATTCCACCAAGATGGCTGCTCCCAGCTTTTTTTCCTGCCCTGAAGCTTTCTGCGCTTGTCACGTCTTATTTTACTCACCACATCTTGCCCTGTACTGTCATACTGGAAAGTCTTCACCTTTAGCTTGTGCTGCCTGGTTCTGCCTTTCTCCACCTATATGCTGCAAGGGTGGTGGTCGCTGCCATGGTGTCCTAGGACACCCCATCTACACACTGTAGTGAGTGAAGGTTAAACCAGTGCCAGATCAATAGCACTGTCCTCATCGCCTGGACGGCTTGCTGTCCTGGTGACACAACCACTGTTGATACAAACCAGGTCAATGGTTTCAAGTGCAGTCTAGAGCTCCTCTCCTTGTGTGTTGGAGGAAATGTTCCCCCATGTTCTGCCTTTAGCGTTGAAATCGCCACAGAAAATAACATTTCTCTCGTGACCTAATATGTCACTTAAGCACTGTCACTTCTGGGAATCCATACTTGCTTTGCGGGCATAAACATTAACCAACACGAATGGTATACTGGATTGAACTCTCAAAGTCTGTATTTGTATATCATCACTGTCCCAACTGGACATGTCTAGCTCTGACGCCACCATGCTGTCACGAACGAGAATCGCCATTCCCAGATGTCGTCTGTTGTAGAAACATTTGAAGCCGGCAATTCGGAGTAGCTGATTGCCCAGTCTCGTCTCCTGGAGCGCTACAATGTCGTTCCTGTAAACCAGGGTTTCTAAAATAGAGCCCCGTTGCTTTACGCTGGCGCAGTTCCAATACAGAATACGGATATTCCTGAGTCCTAGACGGTGACACTTGAGTCTAAAACGTCTTAAACCACCACACTTACCTTGTTGCTTTCTGCCTGCCCGGCGCCCACGCCACCTCGTTAGGTTGACTGCTGACCGCTCGGAGAACACACGTTGTTCCGCCATGTTGAAAAACCGAACACATCAGAAACCACACACACGAAAAATTCACTCAAGGATTGCTTCGCTCGATGCACGAAACTCCATAACATCCGCGCAGATCTTGAGTAGAAACTCCTGGTTTTACATCCTGGCACATAAATTACATGCAAGAGATGAATAAATCCATCTCCTACGCGAAAAAGTTAACGATCACAAAACAACCCGACCGTCCGTCGCCATCTTGAAACCGGAAGCAATTTGTCTCATATCTTGTTTACACACATCCCTATATCACATTTGGGGTTTTCTGGTTGGCCTCTTCCCTGTGGCTAGTTCTCCATGTAGGAGTTCTTTGGGAATACGTTCATCCTCCATTTGAGATACATGGCCTAGCCACCAGAGGTCTATCTGCTTGAGTAGGGAGTGCACTGTGATAATCATCTCATATGGAAGGAATTCAATTTTATTTCCTGTCGAGAGTACAAGGTCCAGGATTCAGGCCCATAGAGTAGTGTGCTAACAACACAAGCTTTATATACTTGAACTTTTGTTCGCTCTTTTAGTCTATTATTCTCCCATACTCTTTTAGTTAGCCTGGAAAGTGTTGTGGCTGCCTTTCCAATGTGACTGTCGATTTCTGTCTCTAATGAAAGGTTTCTGATGTTGTCAACCCCAAATACGCAAACTCATAGACAACCTTCAATTCGTGATTAGAAATTTTGATTGATGGAGGCGCACCAGCATCTTGTTCCATCACCAGTGTTTTATTTAGGCAGGTGGTGAGCCCAAAGACTTTGCAGGCTCTTGCAAAATGATCTATGAACCGTTGGAGATCTTTTGCTGCAACGTCTGCAAAAAGTAGTTCTCTTATGCATCTTGATCTTATTTTGGTCTTTGCTTTGATGGGTGAAAAGATCTTGTATGGAGGTATATGCCTTCAGTGGCAGTCCCAAATGCCTGCCTTAAGAGAACAGCGAAGAAAATACCAAAAAACATAGGAGCAAGCACTCAGCCCTGCTTTACTCCACTGCTGATGCTGAACGACTGGGATGTTGAACCATCGAATAAAATCGTCCCCTGCATATTTTTATGAAATGATTTCACAAGACTTAGCAGGGTGGGTGGACATCCTGTCTTCTCAAGTATCTTGAAAAGGCCGTCTTAGCTTATGAGGTCAGATGCCTTTGTGAGGTTGATGAAGACAATATATAATGGCTTCCTCTGTTCTCTGCACTTCTCTTGGAGCTGCCTGAGTGAGAAAATCATATCGATGGTGGACCTGTTGGGTTTAAATCCACACTGTGATTCGGGGTAGATTCTTTCAGCAAAAATGTTTTAGACTTTTTAGGATTACTCGAGCGAAAATCTTGCCTGTAATGCTGAGTAGGGAAATGCCGCGATAGTTGTTGCAGTCGCTTCTGTCACCTTTGTTTTTATAAATGGTAACAATGTTTGCGTCCCTTATATCTTATGGTGTTGATTTTTCTTTCCAGCAGAGCTGAAATAATGCATACAGTTCTGGGATTATTGATTCCTTTGCCACATTTTAAAATTTCAGGTCGAATATTATCTTTTCCTGATGCCTTACTGGATTTAAGAGTGTCTAGTGTTTTACTGATTTCTGTGAGGCACAGTTCGTTATTCATGTCATGCATGGTGGACTGTTGTTCAATGGCGTCCAGAGCTTTTTCTCTGACAGTGTTCTCCACTGAGTATAGCTCTGAGTAGTTTTCTACCCAGCGATTCATTTGTTTTGCTCAATCTTTAATGATTACCACCTCTATTGATCATAACAGGACCATCTTATTTATTAATGGACCGACAGCTTGCTTGATGCCCTCGTACATTCCTCTTATATTTCCTGTGTCTGCACAAGTTTGAATTTGAGCGGAGAGCTGTAGCCAATACCTGTTCGCACATATTCTTGCAGTCTGTTGTACTCTATTTCTGGCTGTTCGCAGTGCCTGCAGTGTTTTCTCTGAAGGTGATGTTTTATACTCTGAGAATTCATGTCTCTTTATCTCCAGAACTGGGAGCATTTTGTCAGAGTATGCATCAAACCAGTCGGTTGACTTAGTTTGCTTCTTGCCAAATGTTGATAGTGCTGTGTTCTAGATGGTGTCACGCAAATGACTCCATCTCTCGGTGGCAGTTCCATTTGTGGGGCCAGGCTGAGTCTCCGCCATAGCCTGGGTGAATTTGTTGACCTTCTCTTTGTTTTGGGAGCCGCTGGTGTTGATGCGTGTTCTTCCTTTGTTCTGTTTCTGTAGATTCTCTTGGGCTTTATCTTCACCTTGCTGGAAACGAGTGAATGATCGGTGTTGCAGTCAGCACTATGATAGCAATGAGTCAGCCGTACATTGCGGAGATTGCTGCATTTGGTGAGCACCAGGTCGAGTTGGTGCCAGTTCTTTGATCTGAGGTGCCTCCATGACATCTTGTATTGTGGTTTTGTGTCAAAGAAGGTGTTGGTCACGCACAGATTATGATGGCTGCAGAATTTCAAAAGACGTCCATTGTCATTAATCTTCCCAAAGCCAAACTGTCCTAGACATGAAGGCCAAGATGTGTGGTCGGAGCCCACCCTGGCGTTGAAATCCCCCAGGATAAAAAGAGTTTCACTGACCACTTTGCTAAGGTCATCATAAAACTTATCTTTAGATTCTGATGCTACAGTTCAGTTAGTGTTGGGGCGTAAACGCTATAATACTAACTGGGCCTGCTTCTGTCTGGAGTTGGAGCTTCAATATTCTTTCAGTGCCATCACTTGGTGGTATGATGGACTTAAGCAGATTGTTTCTGATAGCGAAGCCAACTCCATGCTCCCTGGTCTCTTCACACAGCTTGCCATGCCAGTAGAAAGTGAAATCCCTCTCCTTGATGTTTCCAGATTCTGAGAGGGGTCTCTTGCCGGGCGACAATGTCTATCCCCAGTCTGAGTAGTTTTTTGTTTATCACTGCTGTTTTGTGGGCATCGACAATCTTGTTTAGATAGTCTGAAATGCCAGGGGTCATGTTTCTTACGTTCCATGTTCCCAGCCTTAGGGCCAGTTTTTTTTTCTTCTTGTTGCTAGATGTATAAATTGCGGTCCACATGTCAGGATTTTGTCCCTAAGCTCCACAAACCCTCAGGGAGCAGATGAACCTTGGCGAGACAGCACCTTATTGACTGGGGGTATCCCAGCTCAGGCAGGCAATTGTTGTCTAGTGAGATACAATGATCTCTCCCACTGGCGGAAGCAACCTCAAGCGCCTAATAGCCTTACCTGGTTAGTTGTAGTCACATAGATCACATTCTCATTATTTTAATGTATGTGTGCATATTGGTATTGTAACTCTTGCTGCTATAAATAAATACTTTACCAAGCCCAGTTGCACTTTTGAAGCATATGTATCCTTGACCTGCAGTCGTCTCATATTTGACGTGAATTTCTGTCTCCATCAAAATGTCAGTAATGTAAGACTGTCTGTATGATTGTCGCATACTGTTGGGCACCTTGACAGCGCCAGTAGACAAAATAGAATATTTTGTTGCCAGGCAATTTGTCTTTCTTTGTTATTCACATTCATGCTCTGTGTTTCATAACTGTTTATCTAGTAACCTTGTCTCTTGACATGGTTATTTACCTTAGATTTGGAATCATTTACCTTTGACTGGTATTAGATTAATGAGTGCCAGAATGCCTACTACTTACCATTGGGTTCTGCTAAGGTATTTTAATTAATTAAATAACACCATGTGCGGATCAGTTGATTAAAGTCTGAATATTTTAGGCATGGCTTATGTGAATTATGATAAATGTTCACTAGAGATTGCTTACTTTTCTGATTGTACCAACAACATAGCTGCAATTTGACCGAGTCAGATATTAAATGACCTTTTTTCCTTATCTTCATTTTTTTCAGGGCTTTATTTCCATGTGGTGATAAAATGGTTGGAATCATTGATGATAGAGAGGATGTTTGGAACCATGCACCAAACTTAATCCATGTCAAGCCATACAGATTCTTTCAAGGTACTGCCGACATCAATGCACCTCCTGGACTTACAAAATCTGAGCATGATAATGAGCCAATATCACACAAGGTGGTAGATCATTCACAGCAGATAAATGATGGCAAAGTCTCAGTTGCGGGGAAACAACATGCTCAAAAGTGTGTAGATTCCAATATCATAGGCAAACTAGAACAGAGTGGTGATATCACACAGGGTGGTGGAGACCATGGAAATGATGATGATACAGAAATTATTGAAGAACCGAAGATCAGTGATATTTTAGAAGGTAAAATGAAATATAATATTGCTAGTCTAGATGTTCCTAAGCAGACGTCAAGCAAAAATACTGACAGCTCTAATACTGTAAATGAAGAAAACAGCAGTTATGATGAAGACAAAGAAATACAGACCACTTCATGTGTTAGAAGTGGATTTATAGACATTAATGAAAAAGGTGGTGATGTTAAAATTTCAATTGAAGAAAGTCAAGTGCAATGTCCAGGCTTAGCAAACCTAGTGAGCATAGAGAATGACTTAAAGAGTCTTCAAAATACTGTAAAAATAGTCAGTGACATTAAGGTGGGTTTAGAAACTAAAATCCTGCTTTCAGAAAGCATTAAATATCATGAAAACTGTGAAGATAAATGTAATAGTAACATATCTAGTAAATTTGACTCTGTTGGTAACAGTGAAGATTCGATTGCAAAAGTTATTACAGATAAGCAGAATGACCAGGAAGAAATTGAATGGACTGATGAGGATGACTATTTGCTTCACTTAGAAGAAATTTTAACACGAATACACAAAGCCTATTATGAAATGTATGAACAGTGTCAGAGTAATGGATCCAGTGAGCTTCCAGACTTAAAAAATATTATTCCATATGTAAGGAAGAAAACTCTTAAAGGCGCCAACATTGTCTTCACTGGGATGTTTCCATTGAACTTGAGTTTAGAGAAATCACACACTTATGTTGTGGCCAGAGCACTTGGAGCAAATGTCCAGAATGATATTGTTCCAAGGAAAGCCAAAAATGGAAAAAATGCAGATGCCACTACTCATTTGGTGGCTGCCAAGCCAGGCACAGGGAAACACAAGACTGCATTAAAAATTAAAGGTATTCATATTGTTAGTGCAGATTGGTTGTGGGCATGTAATGAAAGGTGGGAATGGGTTAATGAAAGCTTGTATCCGCTTGTCAGTAGGGATCCTTCCTTAAAAAACATAGGCAGCCCTGGTGATTGCTCACCAAAGTCAGAAAAATCAACTACAAAAAAACGAAAAAATCAGGAACAAACAAAAATGACTATAACTGATGAGAATGTTTCTGAAAATAAAAGAGATTTGAATGTCTGTTCATATAGTAAGAAATCAAAGATAGACAGTGAGGAATTTAATGGGAACTCAACAACTCAGCCTTCTGCAAGTAATGTTATCACCCCCCCAGAGGAAAAGTTTGCAAATAGTTTTAACCCACTGTATTCTTTTTCTGATGAAGATATTGAGTTCATGGGTAAAGAGGTGGAAGAACTATTGGGTGAGGAAGATGACAGCTCAGCAGAAAGTGATGAAGAAAGAGAAGTGCGACTGAGGCAGAAAGTGCTTGGTGTTGTTGAGGAATCAGACTCAGACTCTGATAGCTTGTCCGGAGATTTTCCAAGAGGTTGGAAATTACGAAGAAAGTCATTTTCTCCAAACAAAAAAGATGATATAGAAGATGAACAAGCGACAGATGCTGCTGATGATGATGAAACAGAAAATGAACTGACACAATTTCAGAAGAAGATGGCAGCATTTGCTCCAGATGAAAGTGAATCAGATTCAGATGAGGACAAGGCATCTGTAGGATCAATAGATGATGAGATTGCTGAAGCTGTTGAGAAAGAGTTTCTTGCTTCCTTGTAAGATATGTTTTATAATTTTTTATGTTCAGATAAAATAAATAGAAATTGAAATACTTAAAATGTTTGCCTTGAGCTATGTTTCGTTTAAAGATGGTGAAGTCCATTTATATGCCTTCTTTCTACTGTCCCTATTATGCCATTCAGTGTCAAGTTGGGACGAACTCTCCATGTATACATTGATGGTGTTCATTGCCTCTGTTCCATCAAATGCAGGGTCTACCTTTTGCTATATTTATGCTATATTTAAATGACAATACTGTGCCCGTGGGGGTAATCTTGTTACATAACCGAACCATCCTATCTAGTGTCTGTTGATAACATTCATTTTGGACATTGTATCCACTTGTTTCCTGATGTGATAATTTCTGATACTGTCTCTTTTTGTCACATTAATTATTCTTCAGGGGCATTGCATCATTTGTAATTTGCATATAATTAAGGCATGTTGGAGAAATGATGTTAGGTCCATATTTTTGGTGACCAACCAACAGAGGCCTGTATAGATGGCTATGTTTAGTTTCAGAGAGAAATTTGTTTGTAATTAGGCCGAATTAACTACAGTGCTGTACTGGTCAGAAAAATTTTAATTCTGACACTTCTGAAGAACAATTGGAGGCCATTGTGTATGCTCACTAACTAGTACAATGCTGTGGCTCATACAGCTTTAAATATAACAAGAATTTTTGTAAACCACTTTTAATTTTCTTGATACAATCTGTGAGTAATTCCTCGTCCTTTCAATAAATTATTTGAGCAGCTGTAATTTGACTGCATATGATCTCTATCATCTCTGTTTCTCACTCTTTTTATATACACTCATGGACTACTATTTGTTCATCTCTTGCTACTTGTATTACTGCCAACCTCTTGCTTACCTGTTTTTACTATTCCCTCCAGCTAATATATTGTTTTTAAAAGTCTTGTCTCCAAAATATTTTAGTTTTTTCTTCCATTAACTATAATTTCATCCCCAGCTTACTAAGAACTTCTGTATTTGATTTATTTGGTTGTTTTGGGATTTGAGATTTAAATATTGAGCACAACCCACTACTGGCAACGCTGATTGTATTCCGGCATGATACTTAAGCCTTGTCCACGTCAGGCTTAAGGTTCATCCCGGAATACGATCGTTGTTGCCAGTAGTGGGTTGTGCTCAATATTTAAACTTCTGTATTTGTTACTTCGGAAAGAACACTCTTTTCTGTGCTTGAAAATAGAAACTGTTTTTATTATGTAGACACTGGCTTATAAACTCGTGGTGTGCTTCATGACAAAAAATTATTTGTATTGATCATGCAAGCTGGCCTTGTGCTGGATTGCTTACATATAACCAGGCAGACTTTTGCTTGTCAAAGGAACACCTGTGCAGATCGAGCAACACAATGTAATTTACAAAATGTAGCTGTCACAAAGACACCACTCCTCTTTTTTTTTTTCTACACTTATGAACAATGTCAGAGTTGAAAAAAGCAACTTGTCATGATCACGTTTGCACTAACTGAAAAACTCATAATGATTTGCAATAGTACAGTAAGTAAAGAATCTTTTCCCATGCTTTGAGGCATGTTGGGCATATATTATGTAATATGGCTAGCACTATATACTACATATATACCATATACTACAACAACCGCATCTACTAATTGTTGCAGGTCCTGCGCATTGTCTGCAATTAATACTGTATGCAGATGATACAGTATTAATTGCAGACAATGCGCAGGACCTGCAACAATTAGTAGATGCGGTTGTTGTACACAGTGAGCAACTGGGGTTAGAATTAAATTGTAAAAAGACTCAGGTTATGGTCGTCAGTAGGAAGGAAGAAGTGCCACAATGTAATATACAAGTAAATGGAAATATTCTTCAACAAGTGAATCGGTACAATTATCTTGGAACAGTTATAACATCTGATGGGAGATGCCTTGAAGAGATTAGAACAAGAATCGCCATGGCGAAAGTAGCCTTTAGCAAGATGAAAAACATTCTGACCAATAAAAAGATGTCAATTGAAACGAGAAAAAGAGTGTTGAGGGGATACATAGAGCCTGTTCTTTTGTATGGATGTGAAACTTGGACAATGAGCAGTCAAGCTGAAAAGCATCTGATGGCTGCAGAAATGTCGTTTCTGAGGAAAATGCAAAGAATACCATGGACAGACAGAAAAACCAATGACCAAGTACTACAGGAGACAAATGAACATCGTAAACTGATTAGAGAAATTAGACGTAGACAGTCAAAATTTTTTGGACATGTTATGAGAAGAAATGGATTGGAGAACTTAGTGACAACTAGCAAGATCGAGGGGAACAGACCGAGAGGAAAATACCTGGATGGCTTGGCCACATGGCATGGACGAGACAGGAACACTGAGCTGATCCACGACACTGGTGATCGAGTGAAATGGCGAGTCATGACCGCCCACGCTTTCCGGCATGGCACATGATTGATTGATTGATTGATATACTATATATTGCTAGCAATATTTCTATAGGCCAATAAGTACTTATTGGGTGATATGGTCAGTATCATGCTGACCGCCCTTACTTCCCATAACATTTAGTGGTGCTCGATTTAGTTTTGTTTACCTGGGAGTCTAGGTAAAATGTAACAAAAGTCCCTGTGATTTGAATAAATGACCACTGGGCTGGCTGACAAATGTGCTAGCCACAATGCTTCTGTGGCTCCCAATGTTCCTGGTATTGAAAGAAATATTAGTTTAAAATAGTGTCAGATAACTAGATATGAAGTTATTACAGTTGCTATTTTCCTGTGTAAATATGATTGTTTTGAATATCAGGTGAGTTAATTTTAATGTTATTCTTTCTGTAACAATGTATTTTGGGTTGTTGGCTCTATTGTGACATGCTAGTTGCATGTATGTATTGGTTTATAAAACTGTTGTGCTAATGAAATATAATTTCAGCATGCTTGTTAGATCATTTCATTGTGTTGTTTTTAATAAATTATCACAGTGTTTCTTATAGAAAGCACCTGAAGTCATTTACTGAACTTATCAATGTATTATGGTAGCTTAATAATAATCTACTCCATTGATTGAGAGGTATGATCATTCATAACAGTTGGCAAGGTACCTGATAATGATGATGAAGGCATAGTGTCTTTAGTAGGGAACACATATAAATGTACCGAAACCCCTGGGGCTTTGATAGGTTGGGGTACACTCTGACCTTCCCACCCTGCACTGACCACAACACAAGTATAGTTCATTTACTGAACCCCCACAGACTCAGGACTCCCCCTGTCTTTCACTTCCCCACCTATGGACTATTACCCTTAGGGGACTCAGCCCAGAAGCACACATAAACTCAAGCAAAGGCAAGTTAACAAAAAGTGAAATGTATTTTACAATATGGTCCAGATAAGAAAGAAGAATGAAGATTAGGGTAAAGTGTAGGTCTGTGTACAGTTAGACAACATAGTGCAGAAGAGTCGGTGATGATCCATATATCATCATGAGGCAAGTGAGATTCCGTAGTGTGCGTACGTCGGGCCTTGTTGATTAGCTCACCCGGATCCATCCAAGCGAGAGCTGACTTGATGGTAATGGAAGCATTTCCTCTCGTCAGTTGTCCACGGTGATCACCAACTGGGAATAACCATCCTGAATCCTGATTACAGGATGTTCCTACTAACACTGTTCATTGAAGAAGTGTCACCTAGTGACGTAGCTAACACGATGTGTCTAACTAGAAAGTCTGACTGGGGTGACCCTATAACTTAAGGCATCCCCCTATGAAGATCTCTGAGCGAAGCAAACACGTTGGAGCTTGGTAGCTCAACTAGTGTCAAAATTGTCTGACTGATCCGTGCTGGGTCGGAGAAGTTACGGTAAACTTCATCTTCACTAATCTGGTATAAGTCAATGGTCTTAGTGACTAATGGAATGACTGTTTGGACCCCAACTGAGTCTGGTGATGAGTGTATGTCACATCGTAGATCATAATAGCACAGTCACTTTTAGACCCCACCTGGGTCTGGCGATGCATTTGGAGTGTCATTATGGCAGTCATACTCATCGTGACTGATTCTCTCACCTTGATGTTGAAATGTACCTCATATTGAAATAGCAGGTACGTATAAATTCATCACCATCTGGTGTGCTCTTACAGAGGGAAACTGTGTTGGCTTACTCCCAGTGCGTTGACCAACTGGAGTGAGCATAGAGCCAGATTTTCCCTTTTCAGTGTAAGCATCTTGAATCCAATTTAGAAGACACACCCTGCAAGGAGAGTATTGGGTGAAAGCATATGGCAACAACTCTGACATACATAGCACACATTAGAATCACATGCCATCAAACTATGCTAAACTTTCATTACGGGTTACCGGATCATATACATCATAGAAGACGTTCAGGCATGAGTGTGCTTCCGTTGTCAGGCAGCACCTAGAATTGCTTGCCTGGGAGGCACGGTTCCAGGAAAGTACCGGTCTGGTCATTCCATATCCCTGTCACTGATCCTGGTACCTCCCACTTTCTCTCTCTCTTTCCCCTCTTCAGTCACCAAAGTAAAATACTTAAAACCTTACATAAGTGTAGGGGTCATCTCTCATATAGAATTGTCCATCCAGACAATTCACCTTCATCATCACTATCAATAGTTTCTCCTCTGGGATCCCCATCCCAAACCTCCTTGTTACCACCTCTCCCATAGAAGGCAAAGAGTAGAGTAGTATAAATGTACATATCACACCTCATGTAGATTGTGAAAGTCCATACCCGTTCGCTTACCCCTTTAATTAGCGGTGGTCAAAGTGTAAACGGTTCGACTGGCCTGGTAGGACCAGTGATCTCATATTCAGAATGCAGCAAGCATCCTATCCCATAATTCATGTCCTCTCTTGAGGTATAGAAGAGCCCTCCTCCTCATCACCATAACCCTAATATAGGTGTCCCCGGACAATGAGGATAGAGTAAAGTGTAGAGTATAAGACATAATATTCCCCTCGGAACCACGATGCAAATACACCATGCTATCCCTCCAGGAATCGGGCTGTACCACCACATGCCGTTCCTTCCGGAATCACGAGGAATATACACACCACGACCCCACATGGACTAAATCAACATCACAATGACACTGAACAAATCAGCAGCACATTCCCATGGGATAAATCATC
Source organism: Cepaea nemoralis (assembly GCA_014155875.1). Lineage (NCBI taxonomy): Eukaryota > Metazoa > Mollusca > Gastropoda > Stylommatophora > Helicidae > Cepaea > Cepaea nemoralis. The sequence continues at coordinate 742,737 of JACEFZ010001699.1, forward strand.
ACCACATTCCCATGGAATAAAGCAGTACTACAATCACATGGAGTAGTCTCATAATGGGGGGTGGGGGGGGGGGGTATCAGCGGGGAGCCAAAACAACGCCCCCCAGGGGTCACACAGGGTACCGGTGGGGCCCCACCGCCGATATACAGTGTAGGCCGACAACGCTCCCAGGGGACCCGGTAATGACCGGGATTTTTTCACATGGACTTCTAGTAATACAATTTCCCCTGGTCTCTGGGTAATGAGATCGGACGCCCGTGTGTATTGTTGCGCACGTAAAAAAATCCCTTGGCAGTTGAAAATCGAAACAGAGTAGCCTAACGGCGCTGCCCGGGATTTCGAGTTAAAAATCTACCCAAAGTATTTTCAGGATCCTCGCCGGTGCTTCGGAGTTCGTGCACTGAGCTGAGTTTTTATAGACTCAGATTTGAGCTAGGAGGAGAACGGAGCACTTATGGTTTGCACTCGTGTTGATCCATCGACTAAACGCTCCCAGGGGAAGCCACACCGGTCGCGCCGCCGATTATTGCCCTGGGCGCCCCAGCTGTGTTCGGCCGCGACTCAAGCACCGACGAATTAAGAGTTTTATAATACAAAAAGCCAGACTACAAAGAAAGGATATACACAAACAAACTTGGAAATCATGTGACAAGAGAACCTATAATAAAATAGATCACATTTTAATTAACAACAGAAATGCATCAAACATACAGCAAGTCAGAAATAGAGGAGCTGAGTGCCATAGTGACCACTTCTCGAACTTTCTATACTAAATTACAAAGATTACACCCAACATATAACAGAGAAAAACTACAAGACATTACAGTCAAAGAGAAATTTACAGATGAAATAAAATGTAAACTTGAAACTGCAAAACCCTTCGGAGGAAAGCGTTGACCAAACTTGGTTGAACATCAAGAATACAATTCAATCTACCGCAGAAGAATGTCTCGGTGTGTTAACCACGCATAGAAAGAACAGATGGTTCAATCAAAAATGTGAAGAAGCAGTCATTAGGAAGAAGAATGCCAGACATGTATGGTTAAATGACATCAATAACATCCAAAAGGAAGAGCATTATAGAAATGAATGTAAAGAGGCTACAAAAATAGTCCGACAGCAGAAGCGAGAATATATGAGTAATATAATCAAAGATATGGAAACTAATCACCAGAAAAATGAATCCAGAAAATTTTTTAAAGAACTGAAGTCAATGAAACGAGGGCACCAACAAAACACATATGGTTTAAAAGACAAAAATGGGAATATGATAAATACCAATGAGGAAATGTGCAACACATGGAAAGAATATTTTATTGAATTACTAAATTGTGAAGCTCCAAGTAACATTTTCCCACAAGAAGAGGTTCTAACATGCGAACCACAAATTGAAGAACCTACATTTGAAGAAATCCTATATGCAATCACACGACTTAAAAACAATAAGGCAACTGGGACTGATGGAATTGCTGCTGAATTTATAAAGGCAGGTGGTTATACATTACATCTAAAGCTATACGAACTAATAATAAAAATCTGGAGGACAGAAGAATTACCCCATGACTGGAAAGAGTCATTATTGATACCTATCTTTAAGAAAGGAGACAAGTTCCAGTGTGGAAATTATAGAGGAATATCACTACTGTCCACAAGCTATAAGATACTATCCGCAATAGTATTACTAAATAGACTAAAACCATATTCAGAAGACATATTAGGTGACTACCAGGCGGGTTTTAGACAAAACAGATCAACAATAGATCAGATATGATAATATAGCCGGAAAAAAATAGCCGAGAAACATTGGAATATAAAAGAGATCTCCATAACATTTTTGTGGATTTTAAAAAGGCTTATGATAGTGTCCATAGGAATAGTCTATGGAATGCTATGCAGGAATATGGAATACCAAGGAAGTTAATCAACATGACCAGACTATGCATGGAGGATACTTATAATATAGTAACATATAAAGGCAGGAAATCAGACCCCTTCCAAATAACATCTGGCTTGAAACAGGGTGGTGCACTATCGCCGCTACTCTTCAATCTGGCTCTAGAGAAAGTTGTAAGGAAGATAAAGGAGGAATGTGATATTGGAGGAACATCCAAGCTGCTTGGTTATGCAGATGATATAGATATTATAGGGCAAAGTGAACAAAAGACATTGGAAATATTGACTCACTTAAAGGAAAAAGCCAAACAGATGGGGCTGGTTATCAACCAAGATAAGACAGAATATAATGGTAATTTCAAGAGACGGAATGGCTAAAAACTCTGGCCACATACAAATAGATAATATGACCATTGAAAGAACGGAAACATACAAATACCTGGGTACAATCTTCAACTGCTCCAACATCATAAGGGAAGAAATACAAACTAGAATCAACTCTGGAAATAAGATATACTATGCACTACAACATCTACTAAAATCAAAGGCGCTATCTCGTAACACCAAAATCACAATATACAAAACACTGATCAGACCAGTTGTGTTGTATGGCTCTGAAACCTGGAGTACAACGAAAAGAGACAAAGCCTTGTTACAAACCTTTGAGAACAAAATTTTAAGACGCATCTTTGGACCCATTAGGGATACACAAAGTGGAGAGTGGAAAAGAAGAAGTAACAAAGACATTTATGATCTGTTTAAGTCCCCGCTAATCACTGGTATCATGAAGGCTAATAGACTACAATGGCTGGGGCATATAGAAAGAATGGAAGATAATAGGGAAACAAAACTCGCTTACACTCAGGAAATAAATGACCGTAGACCCCGAGGTAGACCAAGAAGACGGTGGAGAGATAATACATGTACAGACCTACAAGCACTTGGAATCAACGACTGGCAAGAGAATGGTCAACCAGAGAGACGAATGGAGACGGATTGTATTTGCAGCAAAGAACCTCAATGGCTCGGAAACTGAAGAAGAAGAATACAAAAAGCCGTGGGCAGGCCCTTATGAGACAAATCAAACTTGTGCGCCAGTCAACCCACTTCCCCCAAGATTGATCACGCCAGAAGCTGCGTGACAGACGATGTCGAACGTGACAAAAAAGTTCGAGCATGATCATTTTTGTTGAATGACCACCCGCGCGATGAACGAACGAGATGGGGTTTTTTTTCTCGCTGGGGGGGGGGGGGGGGGGGGGGGGGGGATGCGTGCAGCAAAATTGACGCGTTGTTAATTTTTGCACACAACAGCGGCACTTTCAGGTGAAATCCATTGACGGAATAGGGGGAGATTCCTCCAAGTTATTTCGAATAAGGATTTATGTGTGCAGTGTTAATAGCCATGCAAAGAGGGATGATAGAGAGGAGCACCACAAACTAAAAGTGAAGAACTAGGTGGCTTGTGAGTCTTGGGACATCAACCAGATGTGAGAATAAGTGCCGAGGTGAGTACTGCTACAAACAAACCCAACTACTCAAAAAGGGTAGGGCCACATTTGGGTGTGTGATATGCAACATAGAAACGAAGCAACCGCGTGATGTGACCACACATGTGACCGCGAACTAGTAGAACCGTATGAGGCCGCAATAAGGGATTTGCCAGAGGTTCAGGGCGATCCCTTCTTCATGGAGAAATTCATCGATGTGAAAGAGGCCATGAAAAAAGAGCGCGCTAGAGGCACAACAGCCTAGCGAGCTACTGGGGCTTTCTGACTGGTGGGGCGAAGTCAGAAAGCTCTTTTTTCGCGTGCAAGTCGGTGGAAACTTTACGACGAATTTCGGTCCGCAGTTGATGAAATTTCAAGGATTCACCAAGAATTAATTTAAATTCAATGTCAGAAATTTCATTATCCTGCAAGGCCGTTGAGACAAGATCGGAGATGGATGAAAGTTTAGATTCCACCAAAGTCCTAATCTCGTCGTGTTTCTTGGCTTTAAGCGCACACATGTGAGCCGCCAATTTGCTGCCGCCCCCAATAGACCACAAATGAGAGCACCTATCTCTAGGCCGAAGACGACAGGGGCCGCAATGGCTGTTGACAGAAGCCCCACACTCACTGTAAGCAGTGTCGTATCAATACCACCCAAAACGTTCACAGCACGGCGGTAGTTCTTCTATAATAGAGACCGTTTTTCTTGCTCAGCCTCCAAGCTCTTTTGTAGTCTGGTAATCTATTGAAGGTGAAAGGTCTGGTCGGGCGACATCGTATATTAGCCACGCGTGCCTATATCTTCAACTTGAGGTTATATATTTTGAATACTCATCGGTGACAGGTCTTGTGGTAAACAAAAGCTTGATAAGATGAATCCAAGGTGAAACCTTAACAACTCCCAATTCGATGTCTAGTTTCATCTGTTTTTACCTCAACCGCGGGATCTGTCAACCTTAGAACCGGTTTACCTTCGGTGAGAGTAATAACATCCCAGACCACTACCGTGCTCTTCCGGGATCTTACTTCACAATACCTGACATAACCTTCCCCCCTCCCAATTTGTAAAAGGCCTCCATGTAAGAAGGAGCTTGATATATATATAGAGCTCCCTGGGGGAGGACGGTCGATATATCTGGGCTTGGGCTGGTAGCCCACCGCCAAAGCAAGGTCGTAAACAACATAGGAGCTTTTAAGACTCAAAACACCTTCAGTATAATCAACATGTACCGTACCGGATGTCACGATGCTAAGTATACATGGTAGTGCTCCCATGTTTGTAAGGTAGTCAAATTTAAAGTCTCCGCCATGCAATGTAGGGATTTTTTTACCTCAAACCATAGCTCCCAGTCGGGAACTCCGAATCGGGTGTCCACATAATCCCTCGCGGCTGCTTTAACTGCCTCGGAATGTTCGGACAAGCGTTTCACGAGTGTGTCCTCAAACGCCTTCGTGGCGTCGTGAACCCACACCCCCGCATGTTTTGCAAGCTCACCATCCTTTGCCACGGCGCACTCGTCCACATATTTTTTAGTGGCCGCATCTTGAGCAGCAGTTTGTTCGGGGAGTCCGGTGATTTTGTGGTCGGCCATATTAATTACCCCAGACATTGTTTCCCCCCCCCCCCCCCCCCAGACAGCTGTAGGTTGTCTTGGTCGAGCAGCTCAGCAAAGCCCCGGGTTGCTCCGTCACTGCGGTCAATAGGCGTCCCTACGCCATTGACAATATACCGAGCATAGTCTCCCCAGTAATGTGCACGAGCCCCACCCTGCTAAGCTGGGCGACAGTCCCGCCATCTCCTCCACCACACTTTCCGACAGGCATGGTTTATATCATACGTAATATGATGTCTTCAAATTGTCGCCCTACCGCCTGCTGGTGAATCACATAAAGGCATAAATGGCCGCAGATGACATCATCGGGCCCCTGTAGCTGACAAGTTTGTGTTCTCAAGGGACCACCCAGATATTGAACAATCTCTTGAGGTAGGTCAAGCCCATAACTATCGAAGTAGACAGAAGTAGGACCCATTTTATAGTAAGCTACCCAATGTGTTCTTCCCACCCCCGATCTTTAGCATCTGCTTCACCTGGCTTTTCGAGAATGTCAGCTCAGCCCCAGAGTTGGCCTTCTCATTTTTATTAAGGTGGGCGATTTGACGCTTGGTAAGGTTGACACGATCATCCCCGTACATCTGCCCCGCTCCTAAGCGCAAAGTGGCACTGGTGCCGTGTTTAGCGGCCTTGGTCAGCGTCTCTTTCTGCCCCCGCGAGAGGTTCAAACCGTATGGTATTAGCGACATCGTTATTACTGCATGGTCGTAGTGTTTAATTCAAGATGACGTTGAACCGGTTGCCTTCCGCCCGCAGGTCCAGGGTCTTATCGGCGATGAGCACCGCCTATGCCTGAGTGCCGACCGGCACAACAGTATTAAACTCGACCTTGAGTGTGATGGCCTGGACGGCATTCTTGAGGCTCTCAGACTGTGCCCGCACATCGATTACGTGAATAGTGTAGAGTGAAACGAACTCGGGGGGGGGGGGGGGGGGGGGTCACCTGATTGGACGACTCCGGGCCATGTATGCCGTAGTACTCTGGCTTGAAATCAGAGAAAGCTTTGTAGGCCTGCGAGGTTTGGCATTCGAGGAAATCAATATTCCTATCAACGATAGGATAGCGAGCGCTATTTATCAGGGCATGAATGTTCTTTACTTCCACATGATCGAATGCGGCAGGATTGGCCGTCTGGCTGTTATCACGTCCAGTTTGAAATGCCACGAGAATCCAGCGGGGTTTCTCTGTTTGTTATTTAACACCCAGTTGCCAGGTGAAGGATGTAGCTCGAGGCACCGTGAGATTATCGCAATGCATGGCGCGGAAAATCAGGTCTCGATCTGGCGCATAAGTTCTGTCTTATACTTCAGAGCGGGCACAACATGGGGCATCATCCAAGCGAGCTTGGTCAGTATTATCTTGCCATATGGGGTGGCGTCCTTGTGGAAGATGGCATCATTGTCGGCTAAGCAGCAGGGATTGCTTCCCACCATAGACCACCTTATTATCTTCTTCAGCGTTCCGAGCCATTGAGGTTCTTTGCAGCAGATACAATCCGTCTCCATTCGTCTCTCTGGTTGACCTTCTCTTGCCAGTCGTTGATTCCAAGTGCTTGTAGGTCTGTATATATATATTATCTCTCCACCGTCTTCTTGGTCTACCTCGGGGTCTACGGTCATTTATTTCCTGAGTGTAAGCGAGTTTTGTTTCCCTATTATCTTCCATTCTTTCTATATGCCCCAGTCATTGTAGTCTGTTAGCCTTCATGATACCAGTGATTAGCTGGTGTGACAAGATCGCCTTGGGTAGTGAGAGTTAACCACCCCCGAGGTGTCTCTAACACTCCCGTGTATTCTAACCCCAGGGGTTTGACAGGTAGATACACTGTTTACTCTGTCGTTGACCTCGTATTAGTTAATTATGTCTACAAACCCCTCCAGATTCTAGACCCCCACTAACTACCTACTCCCGTGGAACAATGAAAACTGAGGCATCGTCCGAGACCACCCTCAATAATTATACAAAGAGTAAGTCAACATACACAAAGTTTATTCTACCCTTGAGAATATAGAACTGAAATGAACATCCTGATAGAATAATCTATTTACACAAATAGAGGATAGAGTAGAGACAGAATCAGAGATATGGTTACTTCATCATAAGGCTGAGAAGTAGATTGGATGCAGATGTCCCGTCCAGTCGGTCCGCCACACACCCGGCTTCCTTCCAGTGAGATGACTAGAACCTTGGAGACCACTCCGTCCCCAGAGCTTGGATCGACAACAAGAGAGTTACCCCTGGACCTCCCTCAACTGGACGAACTGCAACTTCATCACTTCCTAATGAGTCACTGCTAAGTTAATAAACAGGTCTCTGTAAACAGCCTGGCTGGGAGACAATCCTCCTGGACTTGACCCCAGTTACTCTTGACTTCAATGAATGTCTGTAGCCAATGACCAATCTAATGGTCCCTCATTAGTATCAAGTACCCCTGGTTGGGTAATAGCCAATGACCAGTCTAATGGTCCCTAAGTCTCAGTACATTACCCCTGATTGGGTAATAAGTCACTGACCAAGCTAATGGTCCCTATGTAGTAGTACATTACCCCTGGTTGGGTAATCAGACAATGACCAATCTAATGGTCCCTAAATCATGGTACATTACCCCTGATTGGGTAATCAGATAGTTATGCGGATACGACCTAGAGTCCTAAGAGAAAACACAGTTCAAAGTCTTCCTACTCTATAAGTACACCATTAGAAGCACACATCTATTTCATATGGAGACAACACTGTTCAGTCTGGACAATAATTAGTTGTCCGGTACACCTTCTAACACTTGTCATTAGTCTCTATACGTAAGCTGGTGTAGGTCTCATGACGTGCCACTAAAGCTGCCGTAGGAACAGTACAAGTTTATAGATCGAGCTTTCCGACGTTTCGGCGGAACCACAATAGACTGTACAGTCTGGTGTCTCGTATCATTGAGCATGATTGCTCAGGGGCTGAACTTCTCCTTGCTGAAATAGAGTATCTTCTAAGTCAGAAAAACAACACAAACCATCACATCCCACATGTGCACTTTCAGGGCACCGAAATCACTTGATAATAACCTTCACTCATGATGATGCACCCTGTCACATGGTGTGGTTTAGTCAGGCGAGGTAAGTAAAGGATTCTACCCTTCGCTGTGGTACACGAAGTGGTTTCAGGCAGACAACAAGTGTAGTCGACTGGTTCCTCAACAGGCAACTCCTGAAAGGAAGAGCGATCGGTGAGAGTATTCTGGCCCAAACATTGGTCCACATGCATCCTACCACTGACTACTCAACCCTCAGTCATGCTACTTAGTTATGCAAATACCTAAAGCATTATCTCTATATTGAGAGTAGTAAAGCATGGGTTTCTGTCAATGTCAGCTGGCCACAAAGAACAGCCCGTCAAATAGAGTAAGTAATCAGAATGACGAGTCTGATCGTATGTCTCACCTATCCCTAATCATCTACCAGTTGTCGCTAACGTCACTAGCTTATAGTAATCAGTTATCATAGTTCTAAAATTAACAGAACTAAACATTAAGGTGAAGAGTCCCTGGACTCGTTCCTTACATTGGACATGTTCAATAATAAACATAATACTGATCACTGTATCATCCCTCGGGATATAGGGATTATACATGATCACATCAAGTATTTACACACACCGTTCTGCTGGTGGGACCTCCTGTCCACCCTCTAGAAAAACTCTTCTTATTAGACTCTTCCCTAGAGTCAAGAAGCCTTCTGGGTAAAACATGTTCCCCACATGTTCCAAGGGTTATGTTCCAGCTTTGCCCTTCCAAGTGATTAGCCTTGGCCTGGACCGAACTTTATAGCTGGCCTGGTCTGCCAGCACCATACTTTCATAACTTGCTTTCCAACTCCCCATATCCCATATGTCCCCGTGTCTCATGCAACCTCCTTTTGTCCTTCCACACCACTAGCACCTCAGCACTCACTCGCACTTGTGCAAGCATGAAAGAACAGGACAGTAAAGACAAGAATTTAGAACACATGTTGACATCGCAACGGTCTGCATTGTGATCACGCGTCGAACCACTCGGCGTTCGGTAACGCTCCAAGAAGTATCACATAACATGACCTAATATATATACATCATGACACGTCATATATATATCATCAATGAAGACTTACCTTCTCACAGAATTCCAGTGTCTCTCACAATGAATTCACTATTACATTATTACACAATAGTTACATCATTCACTGTGGTAAAGCACTAAGTTCTCTCTTTACTTAGTAGCTAAGCACAATTCTGTCTGAATCTCCACCTACCAACTCACCTTGCTATCTAACAGTTCCTTCTAGCTTCAGCTACTGACTGACATAAGTCTAGGTTCATATCATGCACTATTAACTATGTCCTATTATAACACAGCAACATAGTATATGCAACGATTGGCCACACATGGTAAATACCAGTTGAACACAAATCGCCAACATCACAGGCCTACATTTCAAGCCGGTAACTCAACTACACACGCTTGTCAACAAACGCAACACACGGTCTAGTTGTCACCGACGTTATCGATCGGTTTCTCATTAGCGATGCAAAGACACCCGCATATTTAATGAGGTTAGAACGATTTCGTTTAGTGAACACTTACAAAGTTAAATTAATTAACCAAGTAGATACCTGAATAAGTAGAACCAGCCTCCAGTCAGCTACCAGAACTGTTCAAGGGCACATCTGCCACCTGTGATAACAGTCAGCCGCAACTTGGTTGAGGTGAGACGCTATACAAATGGCTTAACAGAGCCCTGCGTCTTCTCTCTGTGAGAGTCAGGAAGTGAATCATTTCCCCAACGTGCAAACTCATGCGCACGAGAAATGAGAGCTCCTTGAGAAAAGTCACCTTCTCGGACAACATTCACTCCACGCCTAGAATTTCCAGATCTCTCTGCACGGGAATTTGCTGAAGCACCCGGCAACCCGGTACAGTCAAATCCCGATGATTCTAGATGGAAAATTCCTATCGGCTTCCCTCAGTCTATTTATAACTGGGAAAGTCCCCGATGACACGCCAAAATAGTGCGGGATTCCGAAGACAACAGACAGATGAGCGCCGTTTCGTCACAAGCGGGGACTTAAACAGATCGTAAATGTCTTTGTTACTTCTTCTTTTCCACTCCCCACTTTGTGTATCCCTAATGAGTCCAAAGATGCGTCTTAAAACTTTGTTCTCAAAGGTTTGTAACAAGGCCTCGTCTCCTTTCATTGTACTCCAGGTTTCAGAGCCAAACAACACAACTGGTCTGATCAGTGTTTTGTATATTGTGATTTTGGTGTTACGAGATAGCGCATTTGATTTTAGTAGATGTTGTAGTGCATAGTATATCTTATTTCCAGAATTAATTCTAGTTTGTATTTCTTCCCTTATGATGTTGGAGCAGTTGAAGATTGTACCCGGGTATTTGTATGTTTCCGTTCTTTTATTGGTCTTATTATCTATTGGTAGACCAAGAAGGCGGTGGAGAGATAATACATGTACAGACCTACAAGCACTTGGAATCAACGACTGGCAAGAGAAGGTCCACCAGAGAGACGAATGGAGACGGATTGTATCTGCAGCAAAGAACCTCAATGGCTCGGAACGCTGAAGAAGAAGAAGATTATCTATTTGTATGTGGCCAGAGGTTTTAGCCATTCCTTCTCTTGAAATTACCATATATTCTGTCTTATCTTGGTTGATAACCAACCCCATTTGTTGGGCTTTTTCCTTTAAGTGAGTCAATATTTCTTATGTCTTTTGTTCATTTTGCCCTATAATATCTATACCAGGGCGAGCTCATACTGACGCTTGGTGTCAAGAAACAGCGCCGGGGAGTAATTAGTCGTCCAGTCAGTTTTGTCCGACGAGACTATAATACTGAAGTTCTTTTTCGGCTGGAACAAGTCACGGGTCGGCATTTGTTCACGGATTTCCACAAGTAGCCGCTCCATTTTTACTGAGTAAACATGCTCTTGTTCAACTGGAGGGCTAGCTCTTTAGAGATCGCCCCACTGCGCATTAGCTCGTCCACTATCGCAGAGATTTCGTTGTCGAGTCCCGTGTTCCCAGCCTCCTTAGAAGCCACCAGCAAACCCAGGCGTTCAACCAGAACGTTGGGGTCGTCGTAATATACGGGGAAGCCGCTTCCGCTGCGGAGCAGTTGATGCTTTTTGCTGTTACGGCCATGCACAGGCAAGTTGGCTAGCTGAACCAGCTGTTTGAATGTCTCAATGGCCAGTGGGGTGTACTGCTTCGTTTTGACAAAGCGTTTTGTTAGCAGGTCGTATAACCACTCGTCTGCAGGAGCCTCAAACACTAGGTTGTCACCACGGAATGCCCGCAATCGGCCTGCCGCCAGTGAAACTGGATCGAGAGTGAGGGCGCCAAACTGGTTACCCCGAAGTTTCAGCCCAGAGCCTCTGGTGAGTTGTTGATGGGCAATCAGCAAATGCTTAAGGCGATTTCGGTAATCCCCCAAACCCACAATTTCACCTGTCAACAGAGCCACGCGATCTTCGTCCTTTCTCGCTTGCCTCTTCTGCCTTCCAAGCTCATGTCGGTTGTAATAGCTGACTCTAGCGATGATATCGTTAATCGCTGCCGTGTCTGAAAAGTCGAGCTCGCTTGGGAGTTGAAAATTGTGGCGCCTAATGAGGTCCTCATCGAAATTCCTATTTGGATACACAACAATGGCCGCCCGTTGCTCTGGCGACAGTGACTCGCTGCCGACCGCTTCTAACATTATTTGCGCCAACTCAGGGGCGATTGGCGCTTCCAGCGCACGAGGCTGGGTCGCCAGCTGGGCTGTCTGGCCCAACTGTCGAACCAACTCCTGGATCTGTGCCTTGGTTATTTTTGCTAACTCTTGGGTCTGTGCCTTGGTTATTTTTGCCAACTCCTTGGTCTGTGCATCGGTTATTTTCTGCAACTTCTGGGGCTGGTCAGACACCACCTTAGTGATTGGTGTGAAGAGCTTAGCAGCCTCCATCTGTAAATCCTCTTCTCCCAACCCCTCCGCCTGAAACCGCTGCCTCAGGCGGTCCCGAAGTGCTAGATATTCTTGCACAAGAGCATCACGCTCGGGTTGACTAGATACTTTAGCCCACATGTTGCTATACTATTGCTATGCAATATCTAAATAGATGTCTTGGGTATATAGAACCGATCGAACCCACATCGGTATTTACCATCGTGGGCCTTGCTGGTCAGGTCGATCACAGCGAAACCGTAGGGCTCGCGAGTGCACTCTGTGAAGAACTCCCTAAACTCTTCAAAGGGCATGTCACCACCAACATAGGAGTCATGGATGGCGCGCAGGTTCTTCGTGTCTTGGTTGAAAATCACGAGTAGATTAGCGTTGTCGCGGATGGCCTGCTTGGGGATTCTGAAGAAGCTCTGCGTCAGGTAGAATGAGTCGGCACGACCGTGCCGGCCCTGGCAGAAGTACTTCTCGATCGGTCCCTGCTTCTCCAGCATGACGTCATCAAAGACCATGATGGATCTCTCTTCGGGGTTCAAGTCCTCAACTGGGATGATGTCCTCCGCTGAGCTATGACAGGAAGCGATTTCTTGCCCCGCAGCCTGTCCCATGGACGCGGCCCAATCCTGGAGGAACTGATACTTGTCCTGTCCCAAGGACTTCGAGTACAAGTGCAGTTGATTATATTTCAGGTAGCTCGGCTTCAGCAGCAGGTTGAGCATCATGTTTGTCTTCCCTCATCCCGATGGGCCGCATACAACACACCTGATGCTGTTCGGCAGCAGCCAATGATGGTGTTTTGCCCACCTTCTCGAGATCAAAATAAGGTATTATAGTGATATAGATTCTTGGAATCGAGCATAGTGATAGTGCGTTGTGTGAACTTATTTTAGGATCATCGGCCGCAGCGGGCTGATGCGTAGCTTAAACTAGGTCAAGTAATATATCGTTGAACTCGGCAGGTTAACACTAATGTCGTGGGATGATATTCAGTGAGATTGAGGGTGGTTGGAGGGATGGGGGAAACGTCAATGGTAGGATCTTCCGGTAGGGTGTCTACTGGGGGTTTCTTCTATTTCCTTTAGTCTTTCCTGTTCTTACCACGTCTCAGGCCAATGTGATGAACTGCTCTGCTTTCTGCCAGAGTTTAGTGCAATGTTAATTAGGATATAAATATCTGAGTGTGGCCTTCGGCCTACACTCACATATCACTCGCATATAGTAGATTCAAATCGGGTTTCTCTCACCGAGTGTTCTCTTTTCGATAGGTTCCACGGTGTAGAAGAAAGGAAGTATTACTCAGAGGTGTGGGCAATGGCAGTCACACTGAGTACAATTCTACTGTACCGGAGAAATTAAGGACAGCTGGGAGAGGTGGACAATGGCAGTCACACTGAGTGCAGTTCTGTTAAATGGCCTCAGAAATAGGACACCATTCCACTAATCATAGTCATATCTAAGCCTTGATTGTTTAACCTAAAAAAAGGCTAGTTGGCAGTGGCTGAGTTCCGAAAAGGCAGATTTATATTAATGGTCACTACTTCTCAGGACTATGACATTATTATGTAGAGAAGGTATACTGGTGAGGACAACTGTGCAGTAACCTTTCCCAAACAGACAGGAGGAATTTACTCGAACAGACACCAGTAGTTGTTTTTTTTAGGGTTCGTGTGAGAGAAGTGCCGAGATTCCTAGGTTCCAGGATCATTATAGACACATTAGATACATCGGCTGTTCCGAACTTATGGACTTTAGTATACCATATTCAGTATTGGTGACCAGTCACCCAGACTATATACGAACAACTCCAAGAAGTCAACCACTGTCCGGAGAGACGCTTCATTTGGTGAGGTCTTTTCAGAACTTACGGTATTGTGATGTGGTATGGCCGAACACTATGATGAACGATCCTGAGCTCACTGGGCTCTTCTCGCATACACCATAGACAATACTACATACGTTCCATACACATACTTTGCACACACCTGACACTTTTCTTTATTAAATTATTTTATTATTTGTTAGAAGCCAGAGTTGTGTGGGTATGTTCTGGAGGAATATGAAGAGGGGTATTGTCTCGTGGTAAGAAGAGAGAGAGAGAGAGAGAGATAGTGATCCAAAGACTGAAAGAGGGTGTGTAGACAAAGGTCCGGCAGACTCTCAAGCTGATGATTTTAAAAAAGCTGATGATAGGGAAGAGAAAAAAGTGTGCTTGTTGATTCCACTTTCCCCCAGGGACGACAGGTGACAAAATTTAATATAGTGTTAGAGGATATTGATTGTTTACAACATATAAAACAACCAAGGTTGAACAAACATCAACACTGGACTTGGCGTAAACATCAATATTTTTGGACAAACAGTTCAGGCATTAAATCAAGATCTGCAGTAACATATAGATAATTGTAATGGCCACGTTGAATTTCCAGAACAGGCATGAGAATCATTTGCAATATCAAAACACATTAACCCTATTGTCCTAAGAAAAAAACCAATGTTATTACAAACAACACAACAACCACAAATTAGTTCTACTATCTTGACCTATAAAACCAAAACATTGTTCTAAGTTCAGAAAACCCAAACATATAAAACATGTGTTTCTGACACCAGTTACAATTCTCATATTTAAAAAAAAAATAATGAGATGGTGTCAGAATACTCAACCAAAACAACCCTTAATTGAAAAAAAGCTACTGACTGTGATGAAACGCTATGACAGCACAATAATTATTCTATCATTCTCTAAGTAAAAGAATAATTCTCACCAGAAAATAATCTGAGTCCCCAACCAAGGAATAAAGAAAAACTAACAGAGATTGAAAACAAGAGAAAAATACATTTTGACCACGCAGGCCCCATCATTTCTGTAATGCTAGGTCTGAGAAAGCTTTGATGTACAGATCAAACGTAAAACCCAGACACCACGGCACCAGTCGCCGGTGCTATCAAAGGTTGAAAACTCTGATTGTTTTCAGCAGAATGGAAGAGAAAGAGCAAAGTGTGAAATCTGGGCTGTGAATGACGTTGATACATTGACGTGCTACTCAGGGAAAAGCCGTTTGATCTAAAGACGGCAATATAATACAGGCCTAACACCTATCTAATGTCCAGACTTTGTGGAGCCGGGACAACCTCTGTAGTTGCCGCCAGTAGGGAGCAATTAGGACCAGATGCCTAACACCTTACTTAACGTGTAAAGCAACCCGGGAAAGCGAGGGCGTATCAGCAAATTGGAATGTAGTTATGACGCAACTGCTTCAGCATGTTTCATTGTTTCAGGCCGTGGCGGGACATCGGTCAATTTGATTGACAAATGGAACTACCGTCCACAGGAATGTAGGAGGGGTGAAAAGAATTTGGGACTTAATCCATCTCGGTAACTCATCCTACATGAAATAAAATAGGCGGAGTTAATTAATATGGGAAACTAGCCAGGAACGGAGAGAATAAAACTACGAGCAGTGACAACAATCCTCAGACGCAAACTCACGTATAGCAAAAGGATACCTACTGGAGAAATACTATCATTTCGTTCTGTTGGACTTCTGTACGAAGTCTTATGATGGAATTTCCATAACTATAAAGCTCAGGTAATACCATTATTCTGATTAGTTTGTCTGCTAGTCTGAAGGCTTGTGTAGTTTCCTGTTTCTACATATTCTCCCAAACTTTACACTGGTGGATTTTCTTTGTACTTAATGTTCCAGTTCTAGCTTTATTTTTCCACTGAGAACTTTATCATCATCTTTCATTCACTACTTGGTTGTCTGATTTGTTGTATGTGATAATTTGGAGAAATCCATTATCCAAGCTACATGAGCGTGTGGCTTATTCATGTACAGGAGATACATTTAGATTCATCCTGTATGATGTTAAACATTGGGGAGACTGACTACTTAGGAGAAATTGAGAGCTACTAGTCCCTTGATAGCGTCCAAATTAACGTTGATTATTTGGACCAACACTTTGAGTGCCTACCAAGATTGTGGTGAAACCACTTGGTTTGAGGAATGGCACCAGTTCACCTTGTCTGCATGATGTCTGCATGAGGACAGACATGACTTAGGACATTTTTTTCCAGACAGGTTCAGGGAAGGCATTTTAATGTTCGACAGGACTGTGCGACCAGTCCTTCCGACAAGACAGTATGAATGAATTAGAAAGGGAGAGAGTAAGTGAGGTGAACTTATATGGGAAACACTTCATTACATAAATGTATGTGAATATGTATGTTTTGAGCTATAGATGTTCTAAATGGTTTTATTAATATATACATATATATTTATTTGTTTAGAACTGATATATGTTTATGTAACATGCCATCATATATCATCATACCATCATATATTATGACTTGAATGTATGTTTATATGAATGTATAGACATAGGTGTTTTGAGATGTGTAGACGTAGATACTACCCATCTCCGTTCGTTTCATTCCAGATCTCTTAGGAGCAATGGACAGTCAACTCATATCAGGAAGTGACTGAGCCTAATGAAGGGACCCATTTTGGACTCCTTCAGTCTGACAGTGAACTGCGTCTCACTGGGGGAAGCATGACCTACGTGCTTCTTAGCTTTTCAGCCAGATAAGTTACGTACAACCTCATTATAATAATAATCATCATCATCATGAACATATTAATAAACACAGTTGTTGTATTTAAAACTCAATTTGTCCGTATAAATTCTAAATGTTTATAAATGTTTGTGTAGCTTATATAATCTATTGCACACATTATTATATCATTTGGGTGGGGGTTCGAATACATATTGTCCAGAAGTAAGAATTTATGTCAGGGAGGTACCTTGCCTATGCAGTCATAAGTAACAAGATTACGTTGCATAGCTTAACTCCTCCTTTCTCACTTCTGGTGATACCAAGTACAGCCAAATCTATATAGATATATTCTATCTTCAACGAGCCACTTCTTGGCTGTTTTCTTGAGTATCATGGACGGTGTCTTAAATCAGCATAAAAGACACTAGTTGCATGTTTTCTCTCTGGGATCTGGGGTGGTAATTAGTCCCATCTGACAGAGGTAAGGGATCTCAAACTGCACCCAGAACTAAACCCCAGTAGGAGAAAACGAATTTGGCTGAGTGGTTGCCCATCTGGGATCTATCCCCAGCCAGTTGACGACACTGACCTTATACATCCATGGCATGAAATAACCTCTTAGAAAGCATAATTGGAACTAATAATTAAACTAATTATTTAATTATAGTCCTTTTTCCTTAAGTGTTGCGGTCGGTTATTCTTCTCCAGTGCGAAGCAGATAATGTCCATATTTATGAATTATACACAAGCGCATATCCCATCCATGGGCTGAATTCAAGAATACTCTGTTGCAAGTGGGCTCTGCGTTCCAATTGAAATTGGTGCCTAAGTCTGTCAAGATTTTAGGAGGATGCATCTTGAGTCTTCTGACCAGGTTCTTCCCTATATCATCTAATCGATGAAAAGATGACGACTGTCCAACAGCTCGGTTTATGTTAACCTTTTCCAATTTAGTTCAAGAGGCTTTGTCACACACCCGGTTCATGTTGATAGGCCATCCCACACTTGGTGATGGGGCAATTAGGCTGACATGGAACCAGCTAGAGTTCTGATTCATTCCATTTCAGTGTAGAACATACATTGCTGAGTCATTTATTTGGTTCATCTGGAATTATGTCCAGGATTAGTCTGCTGAAGGCATGGAACTGAAGAATATTAATTCCAACACACCAATTGGGAGTCGCAAAACAATCAGATGATTTATGTTGTTGCATGCGTAGATGCATTTACTCCGCTAGCTTCATTCATATGGTCTTCTTGATGGTGTTCCGGTCTGAGATCTCGAGTGGATCTGGCTTCTTTCAGAGTGTTGCAGTTTTGAACCTTGAGGTAATCTGGTTTCTCAGTTGTTTTTCAGTTGATATTAAGTTGGTGTTAAGTTGGTATACAGTTGATACCTTGGTTGTACTGGCTTATGTTGTTTCAGTGTCTCTTCCCATTTGGTGTTTAAGTGTCTTGAACCTTAATGTTGACTTATGTGGCTGTGTGACATTTTCTTTCGAAAGAGGATACTTGTGTGTATCCTTTGAACTTGGGAGTCCAACAGACAGATGGAGCTTTCTGACTGCTGTTAGTTTTATTACACGTATTATAACTCCCATAGTTTAGTTGACATCGACGATTGATGGTACATCAGGCGGTACCTCCCAGAAGTAAAACAGGTTATCCTTTTTGTATCTGTGTACTAGGTATATCATGTTGACATTCTGATAAGGAAGTCCATCCTGGGTGTTCTGACAGGAGTCAGAATATCAAACGCCGAGTGTCGATCATCTTCGAATGTGTCTTTCGCTCGCTATGGCAGCTAATAAGTACAGCAGTCAACATTGATGTATAGGTCCAGACTATGTTTAGGACAGGTTGCCATTTATCCCTTCCTACTGGCTGATAACCAAGGATCCAATTTAGGGATGCTTCCAAAATCCAACCCACCACTTCTATTGTCTAGAGATAGGGATGACAAGAAAATACAACACAGGCATTAATATTGTGTGGTGTGATATCATTTTTACCACACAAATACAAACAACAAAAGAAGGAAAAAGGAGTGGGTTTCCAAGTTCAACTGTCTCTCGTCGCTTGGTGTTGAGCTATTCTAGCTCTTATAGTGAGTAAGGTATCTTCTCACTCAATATTCTATTCTGATGTTGTTACTGTGTCTATTTGATGAGTGAAGCCATTCTTTCCATCCAAACATGTTGATATTGCATCTCTCGTACTTGAAGAGAATAACCGATACATAGGCTCTTTTGTTTCTCATTCCTCGTCTTCTTTCCTTCGCTATAATCAGCATTATTCCAAAGCTATTCAACATTATCTTCTTGTGTACTGACATGCACAAGGATTCTTACATCAACATCATCATGTCCCCAGGGGTAACATTAAAATGTATATTCCCAACAGCAAAGTAACAATAATTACAGAATATATATATATATATATATATATATATATATATATATATATATATATATATATATATATATATATATATATATATATATATATATATATATATAACAGAGAAAAACAAACATGTACATTTCTCATATATGGATCATCATCATCATCAAGTGCCCTGCCAGCTGGCGTAGGCGTTTATGGCTCTCCACAGATCTCGGTCTTTGGTTTTCTGGATCAACTCTGCTGCTGATATTCCTCCGTGCCACCGTCTCAATTCATCCAGCATCATTTCTCTTGGTTTGCCTCTGCCTCTCTTCCCCTCGATCTTTCCAGATGCCACGATGTTCTCCAAAGCCTCTCTTCTCATTACATGACCAAAGAAAGCTGTTTGCCTCTTTCTTATTGTTGTATATAGTGTTCTAGTTTCATTAGCCTGTTTCAGGCAGTCGTCGTTAGTTACTCTGGCAGTCCAAGGAATTCTCAACATTCGTCTCAGGAACCACATCTCTGTTGCTTCTAATTTCTTCTTAATTTGTTCATTTACATTCCAAGATTCACTGCCATACAGCAAAACTGGTTCTACATAGCATTTCAGCACTCTCTTTCTTACACTCAGTGATAGTGACCTATTGCACAAGATACCCTTCATTTTCCGAAATGCGGCCTTTGCCTGCCCTATTCTGCTCTTAATCTCTGTTGTACATCTTCCATCTGATGTTATAAATGTCCCTAGGTATCTAAAATTATCCACTTGATTAAGAATTTTTCCTTCTATTTCTATGTCACATTTTGGTGTCACCATTTTCTTTGATATCACCATTGTTACTGTTTTCTTGATATTCAATGAGAGTCCTTTCCTTGCACTCTCTGTTACTACAGTGTCCAACAATTGTTGTATGTCTGTTGATTTATCTGCCACCAATACTGTGTCATCTGCATAGCGTATATTATTTATATTATAACCTCCAACTAGTATTCCTGGCATCTCTTTGATCTCTCTCATTATTACTTCGCTATATAAGGAGAAGAGATCTGGTGACAAGACACACCCCTGTCGTACTCCTAGCTTTATGTGTTCGTAACTACCCTCTTTATTTCCAATATTAATTGCTGCTACTTGATTCTGAGCAGAAGTTTAGTGATATGGTTTATGAGGTTAATTGTGCTAACATCTTCACATTCAATTGTTCCTTATCTTTTTGGTATATCTATAAATACAGATTTCAGCATATCACTGGGTAGATATCCACTGCTGTAAATATCATTTAACATTTTGGTTAATATATCTACTCCAAATTCTCCCAATACTTCTAATTCTTCTATTGTGATTTCATCTGGTCCAGCTGTTTTTCCTTCCTTCATATATTTCATAGCGTCAGCGACTTCTTCTTTTAGAATAGGTGGACCTTCTAAGTTACTTTCTTCTGTTAATTCTTCCCTTTCCCCATCATATAATTCTTGTATATACTAATTCCACCTCTTCATTATATCATCTTCCTCCAATAATACCTTTCCTGTTCTTGATTTCAAACACCCTGTATTTATTCTTATTTTTCTTTCCGTGAGCTCATTGATTTGTCTGTGCATATGTTTTGTATCTTTAATGGCATTTAATTCAATTTTGTTTTGCACTGCTCATTTAACCAACTTTATTTTGCCTTCCCACATTTATCTTTTATTTCTTCATTTATCTTAGCGTATTCTTGTTTGTTATATTTACTCTGTTTTCTTTTGTCCATCAGCATTAAGATTTCTTCATTTATCCATTTTTTCTTAGCTATTTGACTTCTCTCCGGTAATAGTTCTTTGCTAGTCTGATGAATGGAGTCCCTTAACATTTCCCATTGTTCATTTATACTCTGTATTTTAGCTATTGCATTGTACCTATTTTTCACAGTCGCTATGTATTGTTCTTGAATTTCTTTATCTACTTTCAGAACCTCTTTATTAAGTCTCATGTTCCTAACCATTTGTTTTCCTCTCTTTATTCTTACTTTTATTTGTCCACATAGTGGTACATGATCACTATTACAGTCGGCGCCAGGCATTGTTTTTACATTAATTAGAGCATTTCTAAATCTTTTATTAATTAGTATGTAGTCAATTTGGTTGCGTATTTTCTGATCAGGGCTTTTCCATGTGTATAGTCGTCTTTTATGGTGTTTAAACCACGTGTTTCCAATTATCATATCATTGATATTTGCCCATTCTATTAGCTTTTCCCCTCTGTCATTTCTTGTACCTAAACCATAATTCCCCACTACATCCTCCATTTTCCCCTTTCCTACTTTTGCATTAACATCTTCAAATATTATTTTTATTTCCTGTGATCCAATTTGAGCTATCGCCATTTCTATTTCATCGTAAAAGTGTTGTATTTCTTCATCACTACTGCTTGTTGTTGGTGCATATACTTGTATAATATTTAGATCTATTAGTTTGCCTTTGATTTTGACCAAAATAACTCTATCTGAAATACACCAGTATCCATTAAGTGACTTGGCTGTTTCTTCGTCAAGTATTATTCCTACACCTTTTTCATATGTATCCCCTCCAGAATAAATTATTGTGTGGTTGTCAGTTATAATTTTGCCCGATCCCTTCCATCTCATCTCACTAACGCCTAGTATATTCATATTCATGCTATCCATTTCTCTTAGAACATTGTTCAACTTTCCTAGCTCATTTAATGTCCTAACATTCCATGTTCCTACTCTAAATTTATTTATTTTATTTATGATTTTGCCATCAGTAGCTGGATGACAGTCTGGTGTCACCTGTGGCTCATGACTGTCCCTACCGGACGAGGATGTCCTAAGACAGCCATTAACGTCGTTCACTAACTCTGATATGTGTTTTGCCATGAAGTCTTGGGAAGATAATGTGGTAGTTTCCCCTTGCCTTCATCATTAACATGGTGGTCTTTTACCTCTACCTTTAACAGCCATTTCCGGCTGTCAGGACAAGAGAGTGCCCTGCTCTGCTCAGCTGCAGAGTTGTCCACTTATTCCGGTGGATACTCGGTCCCCAGAGCTGTGTTAGCCACACCGTAGTGTGTTTCCATCCTCTACCACGTGGAGGTGCAGTTGGGATTTTCCCTTCCTAAAGTTATGATCTATGAACAAAACTCTCCAGTACTTTTTAGAGGGCCATATATGGATAACAATAATAATACTCATAATAGTAATAATTATAATAATAAATAATGCAGGAGCCAATGTTTTTTTTTTTGGATTTTCTCATTTGTTAATCCATAAACTAAAATATCTATTCTCCCCCCCCCCCACCCACTGCTTACAGCAGCATGAGGTTAGTGAACGCTGTGATATAATTTGCCCATTGCTGCTAGTATTCGAAGTGTTATTTATCAGAAATAACTTATGCCGCATGGTCCAGTCTTCTGAATATTGCAAGCAATTTATGAACATCATATTCGCATCTGCCCCTACCACAGTGAGGTGATGCGGATTTCAGGCATTTCTTATCAGAACATTCAAATATATATCATGCGTCTTAATTATTTGTTCTTGAATTTATATTCTCAAACTTGGCATTTTCCTAGCATATTTATGAAAATGTGTGGTTACTATTAGTGGTTACTAATATGTTAACAAGAAGATTGTACCAAAATTTGTCACGATAGTTCAAGTTACAGATTAGCAGATAGTAAAACAATTTCCCCAACATAAACGTACGTTTATAAGATGTGTGATCAGTAGTCTGCTTCCACATGGAGAAAAAGTTTTTTTTTTTGAAAATGTTCTTTAGAGTTGAATACTCTATAGTACATAGATTATTTGCAGATTCTAAGCAATGATAGTGAGATATAGCTTCACAATGCCTAGAAGAGGTTTTAACATAGGAATTAGAAATTGTAAGTATGGAAATTTTTGACAGCGTGGTACAGCATGACCCTTAGTAGTAAAAATCAATCAGACTCTAATTTACAAGAATTGTTGATTTATCATTTTAACCAATTCTTAATTAACACAATGGTATATGTACCTTATCAAAATACATAAATACGCATTAATAATGTAGATTTAACACACCAATTGCTGCAGAGAATGACATATTTTAGGGCTAAATTGCCCGCAACACAGGGGAGGCTGAACGTGTCTCTCTTCTTTGTTCGCTTAAACCAAAATGGCTATTTAAAATCTTTTGTTTTAAAATTAGTCCCCGTCTTGGCCAGGTATTTGCTCAGTTACCAGGCCAAGATTTAAACTAATGCCAAATAAATTTGGCTATGCCTAGGTCGGTCTATCGCTGTTTTCTTTCCACCAAAATAAGGTATTTAAACAGTAATCCCTAGGGCATGTGATATTTTTAAGGGCGTCAATGCTAGGAAAGAGTAAGGACGTTTTAATATACTACATGTCTCCCCCCTTTGAGCCATTTACTTGTGGTTGTTTTAAAAATGGTTTAGTAGTTCTCTACAATTTGCGTCTTTACATTGACGCACCTACTCGCCCCTTTATACATTTCTTCGCTATGTTAAAATAATTTTTCAGAGCTACATTCATTTTCCTCCTAGTCACGACAACTGGCATAACCTTAAAGGCTTATTTTCCTTTTCGTGAAAGAGTGTAGTACCCTCTCCACTGTTGTCATCTATGGTTTGAATCATCTCAATTTGCTACATGAAGTTACTAGTTTGTCTGCATCAAACCGACTTTCTGAAGCTGTTGAAACATCATTAAGATTTTAATAGCTAGCTGATAATTTCATATGAGATCATCTGCTGGATTTCTTTACCCAATATATTTAGTCTGGCGTGAGGAACTGGATAAGGTTTAATTTCCGGTCCACCTATTTAGTTCTGTCAACGTCATTTTGACTCCATTCATCCATCATGTGCCATGCCGGTAAGTGTGGGCGGTCATGTTCTGCAATCTCACTCGATCACCAGAGTCGTGGATCAGCTCCGTGTTTCTGTTTCGACCATGCCACAAAGCCAAGCCATCCAGGTACTTGCTTCTAGGTCTTCCCCTTGGTCTGCTCCCCTCGATCTTACCAGTTGTCACCAAGTTCTCCAAATCATTTCTTCTCATAACATGCCCAAAAAATTGTGACCGTCTACGTCTAATGTCTTTAATCAGTTTACGATCTTCATTTGTTTCTTGAAGAACTTGTTCATTGGTCTTTCTCGCTGTCCATGGTATTCTTTGCTCAGAAACCACATTTCTACAGCCATCAGATGTTTTTCAGCCTGACTGCTCATTGTCCAAGCTTCACATCCATATAAGAGTATAGGTTCTATGTAGCATCTCAACACTCTTTTTCTCGTTTCAATTGACATCTTTTTATTGGTCAGTATGTTTTTCATCTTGCTAAAGGCTACTTTTGCCATGGCGATTCTTGTTCTAATCTCTTCAAGGCATCTCCCATAAGATGTTATGACTGTTCCGAGATAATTGTACCGATTCACTTGTTGAAGAATATTCCCATTTACTTGTATATTACATTGTGGTATTTCGTTTTGGGATAAATATCAGCTTTATTTCTCTCATTAGATTCTCAGTCTTGAGATTCCTGTTAAAGCAGCGTGTAATTCTGCGTCTACTGATAGCATATTAAACATCGCCCGTCTCCCTATATGTTAGACGTTTGTTTTAACTCTAGATCTAAATTTAAAGGTAGCTTGAGATGGTCCCAGGTTTTATTTTTCATCCAACACATATGTGCTGGGGTTTTAGTCGAGTTATGAGATTTTCCCGATCAGCTTTAATAACTACCGGTTAGAGTTGTGTCCCTTTTCTTGCGGGTTTTTCCGGAGAATCTCGTCTAAAATGTAAACAAGGATCCCACTTTTCCAGATTTCTGTTCTGAACCGAATTTTTACCGAGAACATGAATCTGTCAGAAATGTGGTAATTCATAGCTTACTCCCTCTGCTTTTCCTTCAAATCGAGATCTATTTGTTCAGCCAGAACCCTTATTAGTAATTCTAACCTGTCTCGTTAATTTTCAACTCTTTATTTGTTGCTTTGGTGTTAAATTATGAGCAATTTTGCGTCGTTTGGCGCAAATTGATCGTCGTCTGTCTCCCTGCAGATTTTAGACAATTTTCAACTTGGCAACATACACTGTTAAGTAGGTTCAGACATACTGTCTCATCCACTGTATATAATCAGTCCATTTAGAAAATAAAAACCTTTTTGATGTCCCTTTTATTAGTCTTCCAAACAATCAATTTGCTGGTGCACTCCCAGTTAATTGATGGGTTACAGTTACTTGTCCTTCTAAGCCTTGTAAAGTTACTGGTACATATGTATATCCCTCTTATGCTGGTGTTTCCTGAGTTGTTTCCTTAAGATAACAGGTAAAGGTACTCTTAAAGTTTCTCTCCAGATTTGTTCTTCTCCGTTTAATACGTGGAAACTCTTGATGAAAAATGTCTCTTCTCTGAACTGTTATATATTTTACTAGCTGGACTCCTGGATGGAATTCCAAATCTAGTAAACATCAAGAAATTTTTCAGCTATATGCTCCAATTGGTTTGGGATTTTACACAGCTATAGCCCATCTTCTAGCATGTGTTTACTTGTATAAGTATTAGGCGTATCCCTCTCTTCACTGTCAAGAGGTCCAACCTTATAAACAATCCTTATTTTAAGGTGTTTAGATAATGGGCTGCTCCTAGTTAACTGCATTTCTCTCAGTCCTTTGGAGTTCATCTCTAGTAGTATAAACATGCTTTACAAATGCAATGCTGGCATATATTATCCAATTCAGAAATGTTATGTAGGAATGTGTCGCAACTTGGCAATTTGTTCCTTATTCATCCACCTATAGGTAGGCTTTGAGCTGTCTAGAATTGATGCTCGGATATATAAAGAAGTCATTTGAGCTGCGCACACTCTTTTGTCTTCCTTATCTGCCTGCATTCCTCCCTCAGGAGAAGATTAATGTGAGTTAAGCAATTTATGAACAAACTTTACGAAAGCTATTCGCTGACTGAAAGTTGTTTCTCTCCTCTTTAATGAGGACTTCTCATTGTGAATATTTCACTTAGTGAGGATAAACTGGAAATTCAAATTTCTTAGGGTAATTCTTTATTTATACCATTTACATACCTATACGGCCTGTTTCCGCTACCATTGATAATGGAATAGGGTTGGCTAATTAAAAGAAATACCTTATATTCATTTGGGTCATTAAGTGAGTTGATCAGGTTCACTTAAATCATCAAATGAATATTTTGGTTGACCCTTATTATTAACATATGGGCCATCTGAGTTTGTTATTAGTAACTACTCATATCACCGGTGGGGTAGAATAAGTGTCTGTATGGTTTTCTTCTTAAGTATCAATAAGTTATTCACTAGTATCCATCAGTTATTTACTTTCCTTACTTCCGGTGTTGTCAAACATGTTATGTTTTATGAAAGAGGATTAAAGTTCTCAGTGTCCCTGATGAATAGTACCCATGAATACTGTAAATTCTTAACAATATTCCTTCCCTTTCACTAACCATATCGACATTTGTGCAAGTGGTTGTTTGGGCCTTAACAATAGTCTATTTCGATTTGTTACTGCTATTTTCCCCTGGTTTAAATTCATCTCCCAAGTTGTTTTTACTGTCCCTACGAATCATTATCTGTTGATTTAAATTTCCTTTTATATATATAAAAAAAAAATTCTAGGTGTTTACATTGTCTGTCCTAGCTATCTATACAATTTTCTATCACTCTCTGCTGCCTTGGTAATTTTTCAATATTGCATGAATTATACAAGCAGATCATGCATGAAAATACAATGACAACCAATGACAAAATAGTAATTAACCCATGGTTCATATGTAGGAACATACAACCTTATGGGTACACAATACAGTAGTGTGTTCATGACTATACCACTTTTAAACCATTAAAGAGAATTTAAGAGTAACAGAAACATACACACCAACATCACATGGGAATACTATGATTTTCTAAACATTCACTGTATTACCTATCTTATGTGAGTTTACCATCCCAGAGACCTTACTACTTGAGGTTCATTACTGGACTTAGTTTCCCACCCATAAGATATAAAATATGAGTTTAAAAATCTCATACCCAACCAACCAACTACATGTTACATCTACCAGAATCAAGATATTATTATTACCTGTGAAAAATTATGAACCCAAAAAAAACCTATTTGTGTTTGAGCCACTATGGGTTCATACAACACTTGGGCACTCTTCCGAATTCCGGTCCCAAATAGTTCCGCAGTGAATAGGTCAGGGGTTAAGGGTTAGGGTTAGTTGTTAACTAAACACTGACCCTAACCCTTACCCCTGACCTATTCACTGCGGATCTATTTGGGACCGCAATTCGGAAGAGTGCCCAACACTTGACTCAGATCATACTTATCAGTGATTAGGTCTGTTAACTAACACTATAAAATTTTGAAGTGACTTGGTTTACCTGCGAGAGGTTTTACTCTGAATTCATATACACGAACGAGTCCAATACTAGGTGAAGTCCGTACCGGGCGGGTACCCACTTGTGGTATGTGGATTTTAATCTAAGAGAATATTGGCTAATTTATGTCTAGGGGATTTAGGTTTGATTCTCTTCTCACTCCAGGATGCAAGGTGATCAGGGAAATTTACAACAAATACAAGGAGAAAAACACGCCAGTCCTTGAAACAATGGTATCTGTGTGTAGGTTTCCCTTCCCACTTCATCACCCTTTAATTTAATATAGTTTTAGAGGATATTGATTGTTTACAACATATAAAACAACCAAGGTTGAACAAACATCACCACTGGACTTGACCTAAACATCAACATTGTTTGGACAAACAGTTCAGGCATTAAATCAAGATCTCCCCGGGAAGGTTAACCCGGTCAACAAATGCCACAGAAGTCGGATGTGTCGGCCTAACGGCGCAAGAACACAGTTCTGCTGTAAACAGGCACAACGCAATCACATCCGAAAAAAACTCCGGATGAACGCAGCAGAAGAAGAAGAAATCAAGACCTGCAGTAACATATAGATAATTGTAATGGTCACATTGAATTTCTAGAAATGGCATGGGAATGATTTGCAATAGTAAAACACATTAACCCCATTGTCCTAAGAAAAAGAACAATGTTATTACAAACAACACAACAACCACAAATTGGTTCTATTATCTTCACCTATTTTACATAGATAAAAGCAAAACATTGGTCTAAGTTCAGAAAACCCAAACATATAAAACATTTGTTTCTGACACCAGTTACAATTCTTATATTTAAAAAAAATTAATGAAATGGTGTCCGAATACTCAACCAAAACAACCCTTCATTGAAAAAAGGCTACTGACCTTATACATCCATGGCATGAAATAACCACTTAGCATAATTGGTACAAATAATTAAACTAATTATTTAATTATAGTCCTTTTTCCTTAAGTGTTGCGGTCGGTTAGCCTTCTCCAGTGTGAAGCAGATAATGTCCATATTTATCCGGTGCAGAAATAAATGTACTCACAGTCATGTTCTCCTTACATTATGTTCACTGAAGTTGGCTGGTGAACATTTATAATCCATAATCCAAGAATAGAATTATACACAAGCACATATCCCCTACATGGGGCTGAATTCAAGAATACTCTGTTGCAAGTGGGCTCTGGGTTCCAATTGAAATTGGTGCCTAAGTCTGTCAAGCTTTCAGGAGGGTGCATCATGAGTCTTCTGACCAGGTTCTTCCCTATATCATCTAATCGATGAAAAGATGACCACTGTCCAACAGTTCGGTTTGTTAACTGTTTCCCAATTTAGTTCAAGAGGCTTTATCACACACCCGGTTCGTGTTGACTGGCCATCCCACACTTGGTGATGGGGCAATTAGGCCGACATGAAACCAGCGTAGAGTTCTGATTCATTCCATTTCAGTGTAGAACATACATTGCTGAGTCATTCATTTGGTTCATCTGGAATTATGTCCAGGATTGGTCTGCTGAAGGCATGGAACTGAAGAATATTAATTCCAACACACCAATTGGGAGTCGCAAAACAATCAGATGATTTGTGTTGTTGCATGCGTAGAGGCATTTACTTCGCTAGCTTCATTCAAATGGTCTTCTTGATGTTGTTCCGGTCTGAGATCTCGAGTGGATCTGGGTTCTTTCAGAATGTTGCAGATTTGAACCTTGAGGTAATCTGGTTTCTCAATTGTTTTTCAGTTGATATTAAGTTGGATATTCAGTTGGTACTTTGGTTGTACTGGCTTTTGCTGTTTCAGTGTCTCTTCCCATTTGGTGTTGTAGTGTCTTGAACCTTAATGTTGACTTTTGCGGCTGTGTGACTTTTTCTTTCGAAGGAGGATACTTGTGTGTATCTTTTGAAATTGGGAGTCCAACAGACAGATGGAATGATCTTACTGCTGTTAGTTTTATTACACGTAGTATAACTCTCATAGTTCAGTAGACCTCGACGATTGATGGTTCATCAGGCTGTACCTCCCAGAAGTAAAACAGGTTATCCTTTTTGTATCTGTGTACTAGGTATATCATGTCGACATTCTGATAAGGAAGTCCATCCTGGGTATTATGACAGGAGTCAGAATATCAAATGCTGAGTGTCGATCACCTTCGAACGTGTCTTTCGTTGGCTATGGCAGCTAATGAGTACAGCAGTCAACATTGATGTATTGGTCCAGACTATGTTTAGAACAGGTTGCCATTTATCCCTTCCTACTGGCTGATAACCCAGGATCCAGTTTAGGGATACTTCCAAAATCCAAACCACCAATTCTATTGTCTAGAGATAGGGATGAAAAGAAAATACAACACGGGCATTAATTTTGTGTGGTGTGATATCATTTTTACCACACAAATACAAACAACAAAAGAAGGAGAAAGGAGTGGGTTTCCAAGTTCAACTGTCTCTCGTCGCTTGGTGTTGAGCTATTCTAGCTCTTATAGTGAGTAAGGTATCTTCTCACTCAATATTCTATTCTGATATTGTTACTGTGTCTATTTGATGAGTGAAGCCATTCTTTCCATCTAAACATGTTGATATTGCATCTCTCGTACTTGAAGAGAATAACCCATACATAGGCTCTTTTGTTTCTTAATCCTCGTCTTCTTTCCTTCGCTATAATCAGCATTAGGCCAAAGCTATTCAACATTATCTTCTTGTGTACTAACATGCACAAGGATTCTTACATCAACATCATCATGTCCCCAGAGGTAACATTAAAATATATATTCCCAACAGCAAAGTAACAATCATTACAGAATATATATATATATATATATATATATATATATATATATATATATATATATATATATATATATATATATATATATATATATATATATATATATATAGCAGCAATTAAAATGGGATAAATCTAGGAGTACGACAGGGGTGTGTCTTGTCACCAGATCTTGTTTCCCTATATAGCGAAGTAATAATGAGAGTGATCACAGAGATGCCAGGAATACTAGTTGGAGGTTATAATATAAATAATATACGCTATGCAGATGTCATAGTATTGGTGGCGGATAATTCAACAGACCTACAACAATTATTAGACGTTGTAGTAACAGAGAGTGCAAGGAAAGGACTCTCCTTGAATATCAAGAAAACAGTAACAATGGTAATATCAAAGAAAATGGTGACACCAAAATGTGACATAGAAATAGAAGTAAACATCCTTAACCAAGTGGATACTTTTAGATACCTAGGGGCATTTATAACATCAGATGGAAAATGTACAACAGAGATTAGGAGCAGAATAGGGCAGGCTAAAGCCGCATTTCAGAAAATGAAGAGTATCTTGTGCAATAAGTCACTATCACTGAATGTAAGAAAGAGAGTGCTGAAATGCTTATGTAGAACCAGTTTTGCTGTATGACAGTGAATCATGGAATGTAAATGAACAAAGTAAGAAGAAATTAGAGACAACAGAGATGTGGTTCCTGAGACGAATGTTGCGAATTCCTTGGACTGCCAGAGTGACTAATGATGACTGCCTGAAACAGGCTACTGAAACTAGAACATTAAATACAACAATAAGACACAGACAAACATCTTTCTTCGGTCACGTGATGAGAAGAGAGGCATTGGAGAACATCGTAACAACTGGAAAGATCGAGGGGAAGAGAGGCAGAGGCAGACCAAGAGAAATGATGCTGGATGGATTGAGACGGTGGCATGGAGGAATATCAGCAGCAGAGTTGATCCAGAAAACCAAAGACCGAGATCTGTGGAGAGCCATGATTGCCTATTGCCTATTGCCTATATATATATATATATATATATATATATATATATATATATATATATATATATATATATATATATATATATATATATATATATATATATATATATAATAACAGAGAAAAACAAACATGTACATTTCTCATATATGGATAAAAATAATAATACTCATACATAGTAATAATAATCATAATAAATAATGCAGGAGCCAATGTTTTTGGATTTTCTCATTTGTTAATCCATAAACTAGAATATCTATTCCCCCCCCCCCCTCCCCCCACTGCTCACAGCAGCATGAGGTTAGTGAACGCTGTGATATAATTTGTCCATTGCTGCTAGTATGCGAAGTGTTATTTATCAGAAATAACTTATGCAGCATGGTCCAGTCTTCTGAATATTGCAAGCAATTTATGAACATCATTCTTTGCTTCCGCCCCTACCACAGTGAGGTGATGCGGATTTCAGGAATTTCCTACCAGAACATTCAAATATATATCATGCGTCTTCATTCTTTGTTCTTGAATTTATATTCTCAAACATGGGATTTTCCTAGCATATTTATGAAAATATTACATGTCCATCACCCATATTGAGTGGTTACTAATATGTTAACAAGAAGATTGTACCAAAATTTGGCACGATAGTTCAAGTTACAGATTAGCAGATAGTAAAACAATTTCCCCAACATAAACGTACGTTTATAAGATGTGTGATCAATAGTTCTTTAGAGTTGAATACTCTATAGTACATAGATTATTTGCAGATTCTAAGCAATGATAGTGAGATATAGCTTCACAATGCCTAGAAGAGGTTTTAACATAGGAATTAGAAATTGTAAGTATGGAAATTTTTGACAGCGTGGTACAGCATGGCCCTTAGTAGTACAAATCAATCAGACTCTAGTTTACGAGAATTGTTGATTTATCATTTTAACCAATTCTTAATTAACACAATGGTATATATACCTTATCAAAATACATAAATACGCATTAATAATGTAGATTTAACATACCAATTGCCGCATAGAATGTCATATTTTAGGGCTAAACTGCCCTCCCCACAGGGGAGGCTGAACGTGTCTCTCTTCTTTGTTCGCTTAAACCAAAATGGCTATTAACAATCTTTTGTTTTAAAATTAGTCCCCGTCTTGGCCAGGTATTTGCTCAATTACCAGGCCAAGATTTAAACTAATGCCAAATAAATTTGGTCACGGTCAGTCTATCACTGTTTTCTTTCTACCAAAATAAGGTATTTAAGCAGTAATCCCTAGGGCATGTGATATTTTTAAGGGCGTAAATGCTAGGAAAGGGTAACGACATTTTAATATACTACAGCAGCCATGAGCAGGATATGGCGATTCCTTGAGTGAGCCCTGTCTCAGAGCAGTATGCCGGCTCTGCAATTATGGAAGCCTCCTTGGATATGGGGAAAGCACCATGGTCTGCCCCTGCCTTCCCTTGAGAGTTGATCGTGATGTCTTTGTCAGTTCTACCTTGACCACTGAGATGTGGGCGACACCACAAGAGTAAGAGTGCCTCAAAACCCGAGGAAGGCTAACCTCATAAAAAATGCCTGCTAAAGACGGAAGAGCCTTCCTACGGGTGGAAAAATAAAAATTGGCACTACTCAATTGCGTCCTAGTGGAATGTCTTTCGTGCTAGGAACAGCTATGACTAGCTAGTTTTCCGAATGCCTATCGTATCCGGAAAATCTCTGACTAGCTAATTTTCTGAATGTCTGTTGTGCCCGGAACAGCTCTGACGGGCACAGCGACAAGCACATGTCCGAATCGAAAACTCGCTGAGTGGATATCGTCTGCAGACCGGTCTGGTTTGTGCGGGGAAGGCATGTGGTGAACAAAATGCCCAATACATTGAAGTGAGGAATTAAAGCAGCCATGAGTAGGACGTGACGATTCCCTCGGTGAGCCAAGCACCAGGGCGCTATGTGTCTTCCCTGCAACTATGGAAGCCACCCTGGATGGCGGAAAATGCCATGGACTGTCCCTGCCTTCCTCTTGAGGGTTTATTCGACCGTTCCAACGTGACAAGCTGGGATGTGGACGGCACCACAAAAGTGAGAGTCCCACAGGAATGCTAACCTGTCAAAAATTCACGCTAAAAGTCGGATGTTTTGGCCCAAGGGTGCCTAACCAGACACACTTGCAATCACATCTGGAAAAAAAAACACTCCAGATGAACGCGAAGATGAAGAACGAGAAATAAACAAACAAGCCTTTGTCCTAGTTTCACGCCTAGTAGCGATCGATCACATTACATTAATATTCATGAGTCAATGTACTAACAACACAGATAGCGGTACTGATAATCGCGTAATACTATTAATCAAGAAAGGAAGTAATAGTGTTATTATCCTTAGAGCTTGAACCAATACTGGAAGCACCCATAATATTGTCGGGTGCTGGACAGCTCCATGAAGACAAATATGGTCTGAACAAGTACGTCTGGTCAGGCCAGAGAAGTGATTGCAAATGGCAGGCTTCTGCTCTGTCGAGAATACTCTCTAAGCACGCAGAAGTTGCATTTACTAAAGAAAATCACTTTCCCGAGATTCATGGTTCTACCCATGAGAAACCCATGTAGGTTCAGTTCATAGGTTACCGGGTGCATTACGCCAGCCCGGAGTATCAACAACTAGAAAGGGAAAAAAAACCTTCTAGTAGCTACGATTTTAGACGGCTTTCCCGAGGTTAAAATTAACTTGGAACCCAGATAACTCTGCTAGGCCCCGCCTACGGGGAGTTCCTTCCGCGAAGATACGCCTATTTGGAGGTTTAGCGACAATAAAAATAAAGTTGCCATGTCGAAGAGTTTTTTTTGCTTAAACATATTTTAACTTTAAGAAATAATAATTAACAATTTCAGCGAGAGTTAGGCATGTTAAACATTCTACAGCACATATGTCAAACTCAAGACCTGCGGGCCACATCAGGCCTGGCATACAATCATATCAGACCCGAGAGGTCTCAACCGACGTACAAATATATTCAGCCCGAGAGAGAATTTTAGGTAAAAATATTTTTAATGGCCACGATATAAAGTGCAAATCAACTTCCCTAAGTAGCAGTTAGGCTACCTGAGAGCATTCTCGCTTTGATCTGAATAAGCGAAAATAAAAGCTGTGTAGTAAGTGGATGTTCGTCGTTATAGTGATCCAGCAACGTTCAGTTCTCGTCTTGGATTGGTGCATAGGAAATGAAAGTAGTGTAGTGCCCAGATATTACATGAAGTTGTCCCACTACTGCCAGTCAGGTCTTAGTCAGATATGACTGAGCTACCGTATGACAGCAGACGGTACTACCTGCTTTCTGTTAGCGCCGAATGTTGGGCGGCGCTTACCAAACCCGACACCCCACATTGTGCCAACGGCTTCGGGCGGAAGAGTGCAATTCGGAGGGTAAAAGCCTTATTCTGGTGTGAGGAAATGCAACCTAAAGACAAAATGTCATGGCAGGGCAGACCAGGCCCTAATCCTTGGTTGGCAGCTGGTCTAGGATCGAAGCTCCGACAGGCGGACAGTTAGAGCATTGCTTTGCTGATCCGGCAGCTTCTGCAGCTTGTCTTGTTCCAGATGTATAGGTGTTACCTTTCCTCTGGAGTGAACTAGGCATGCCGAGAGAGGGATCATGCTGCATGGGCAACACATGGTCTCTATGTTTTAGCCCAGGCTTTGTGCTATGGAGAGGTATAACTCCATCCCTGGTCTTAACCGGTCTCGGAATCAAAGCGAGAGGTAGCATTTACGGGTTATAAGTCCCTGTCAATTGGCGTAGACATGGGGCGCCACGGGTTGCCTCTGACGGTGGGAGACATCTACAGGTATTACTGATCAGCTACCGCCCGCCTTAAGCTGTGCAGCCCGCGGTCAGTTGGGTGCTGATCCGCCACAGCCTGCCTGCTTCAATGTGTGCTTGGGGCTAGGACAAAATCTGAATCACAGGCTGTAAAACCAATGCAACAGGCACTAATAAAAAGAAAAATAGAAACCTCAAGCTATGGCTTGCAACCTGGAACATAAGAACCATGTGTCCAGGATTTTCCACTGACTTGACGAATATTGACGATGTGAGAAAAACGGCTGTGATTGATGCCGAACTCAATCGTCTTAACATTGATATTGCTGGCCTGCAGGAGACTCGCCTCGCTGAGGAAGGGTCACTCAGGGAAAACAATTACACCTGTTTTGGAAAGGTACACGGTAGGCATGAAAAAAAGGCAAAATGGTGTGGGGTTTGCAGTGAAGAATTCGCTACTGGGAATGATTGAAATTCCAACTGGAGGTAATGAAAGACTAATCCCTGCGCTTGGCAACCTCTTGTGGTTTTGCCACCTATTATTACTGCATATGCACCGACACTCGCTTCCTCTGATGATGTGAAGGATTCGTTCTATGAGGAGTTAGACTCTAGTGATCAAGGCAGTTCCAAAATCCGACTACATTTATATGCTCGGTGATTTCAATGCTCGTGTGGGCAAGGACTCGAGTTCATGGCCAGTGTGCCTTGGAAAATACAACATCGGTCGCATGAATGAAAATGGGCAAAGGCTGCTGGACCATTGCACCAGAAATGACCTATGTGTTACAAACTCCTTTTTAAAACAAAAGAGCTGCATAAGGTCACATGGAAACATCCAAGATCCGGCCACCTGGCATCAGCTGGACTTTATCATCACACGGAGACAACATCTGAACCATACATCATTAACTCGAAGTTACCACAGTGCTGACTGTGATACAGATCATTCTTTGGTTGTTGCAAAGGTTAGACTGAGACCAAAGAGAATCTACACAGCTAAACATAAATCTAGCCCCAGGATTAATATTATTAACATTCACGATCCTGAAAAGTGCTTTGAGTTTTAACAGATTTCACTGATACATCAGAAAATTGTACAGTAAGTGAAAAGTGGGGTAATCTTACGGACACCCTTTATAAAACTGCGCTGGGGATTTACTGCACTGTGGATCATAAGAGGCAGGACTTGGTTGCGGCAAACGGCCATACACTGCAGCTCTTGATTGATAAAAAGAAGATAGCTCTCTTAAGAAACAAGGAAAGAACAACGCGTAACACTCAGTGAGCTGAAGCAAGCTAGGAAGGATGTGCAAAAAGCTGTCAGGCAGTGTACAAATGACTATTGAATCAAGTTATGTGAGTCCATTCAAAACGCAAGTGATAGGGGAAACATCAGAAGCATGTATGAAGGGATCAAGAAAGCCTGTGGTCCATTGATCAAAAGAAGTGCACCACTGAAAACCTTGACTGGTGAAATTATCACTGATAAGAACCAGCAGATGGATTGAGCACTATTTAGAGCTTTACTCAAGTGAGACCAAACTAGCCCATAATGTCCTCAACGCCATAGAGGCCCTGCCAACTCTTGACCACCTGGACACACTTCCCGCCATAACAGAAGTTAAGTGTGCTATAAATGAACTGGCATCTGGCAAGGCTGCAGGTAAAAATGGGAATCTAATAGAGGTTATCAGGAGTGGGCAAGACACTCACTCTACAGATCCACCAGCTAATAGAGCTATGCTGGCGAGAAGGACAAGTCCCACAGGATGTCACAGATTCAAACATCATAACACTGTACAAGTACAAGGGCGATCGAAGGGACTGTAACAACTATAGAGGTATGTCACTTATGTGTATTGTTGGGAAAGGTTTTGTCAGAATTGTTCTGCGCAGACTTCAAATCCTGGGAGATCAAGTCTACCCCGAATCACAGTGCGGCTTCCAACAGAACCGGTCTACCATCCATCCATCCATCCATCCATACATCATGTGCCTTGCCGGTAAGCGTGTGCGGTCATGTTTTGCCATCTCACTCGATCACCAGAGTCGTGGATCAGCTCCGTGTTTCTGTCTCGACCATGCCACGAGGCCAAGCCATCCAGGTATTTTCTTCTAGGTCTTCCCCTTGGTCTGTTCCCTTCGATCTTACCAGTTGTCACCAAGTTCTCCAATTCATTTCTTCTCATAACATGCCCAAAAAATTTTGACTTTCTACGTCTAATGACTCTAATCAGTTTACGGTCTTCATTTGTTTCTTGAAGGACTTGTTCATTGGTCTTTCTGGCTGTCCATGGTATTCTTTGCATTTTCCTCAGAAACCACATTTCTACAGCCATCAGATGTTCTTCAGCTGGACTGCTCATTGTCCAAGCTTCACATCCATATAAAAGTACAGGTTCTATGTAGCACCTCAACACTCTTTTCTCGTTTCAATAGACATCTTTTTATTGGTCAGTATGTTTTTCATCTTGCTAAAGGCTACTTTTGCGATGCCGATTCTTGATCTAATCTCTTTAAGGCATCTCCTATCAGATGTTATTACTGTTCCGAGATAATTGTACCTATTCACTTATTGAAGAATATTCCCATTTACTTGTGTATTACATTGTGGTATTTCGTTCTTCCTAATGACGACCATAATCTATGTCTTTTTACAATTTAATTCTAACCCTAGTTGTTCACTGTGTGTAATAACTGCATCTACTAAATGTTGCAGGTCCTGTTCACTGTCTGCAATCAAGACTATCATCTGCATATCTAATGTTATTGATGCATCGTCCCCCAATGTTGATTCCTTCCATATCTTCAATATTTCTGAAAATACTTTCAATATACAGGGAAAACAGATCTGGAGATATTACACATCCCTATCTCACACCTTTCTTAATAGGCTGATATTGGCCTACTTCATTATCAATTCTTATGGCTGCTTGTTGTTTCCAATATATGTTTTTTTACAAGTCTAAGGTCTTTTCCATCAATTTGTAGATCTTCAAGCATCCTTATCATGTCGGCATGTCTCACTTTATCGAAAGCCTTTGTGTAGTCAATAAAGCATAGGTGTAGATCTTTGTTTACTTCTATAGAACGTTCGATTACGGTTCTCAGTATATACACAGCATTTACTGCATCCTTGCCTTCTAACAACCCACATTGTTCTTCTCCTATTTCAGGTTTTTCCTCCGAACTCTTTGCACGATAATTCTTAGCAAAATCTTCGTGATGTGACTAATTGTACTAATTGTTCGATGTTGATCACATTCCAAGGCTCCTGATTTCTTTGGGACTGCAATAAATACAGAATTACATAATTCATGAGGTATATTTCCTGTATCATATATTGTATTAAGCAGACTGGTAACTTTATCTATACCATATTCTTCTAAAGCATTAACCATTTCTATTGTGACGCTGTCTGAACCGAGGGTCTTGCCAGATTTCATATGGTTAAGAGCATTCTGAACCTCCATCTTCAAAATTGCTGGTACTTCATTATTATTTTGATCATCATACTTTTCGCCTCTGTTATAGTCATAAAGGTCATTTCGACAAATGCAAGAAAAATGCCGGGAACAAAATCAACTACTGTTTATTGCCTTCATCGACCTCACAAAGGCATTTGATCTTTTCAGTCGTGAGGGTCTGTTCAAGGAACTAAAGAAGATTTGATGCCCACCAACTCTTCTGTCCATTGTGGAATCGTTTCACACAGGCATGAAGGGTATAATCCAGTTTGATGGTGCAACTTCAGAAGAGTTTGAAATCAAGAATGGAGTTAAGCAAGGTTGTGTACTAGCCCCTCCCCCCTCCCGTTCTTTGGAATATACTTTTCACTTCTACTGAAACATGCCTTTCGTGATCAGGATGCTGGGATATGCATTCATTCACGCTCAGTTGGCGGCCACTATAATGCTCAGAGATTGAAGGCCAAGACCAAAATTAGGAGGGTACTAATCAGAGAGGTGCTTTTTTGCAGATTCATACAGGCATGCTGGCCTCACGATCACAAACACGATTGTATGAATGGTAATAGGAATCAATATTTATTCTACACAGATATATACTGCTCGCTTCTCGAGCATACATTAATCACACTCATAACTCAAATACATTCTTCACACTCGCTATGTCTCACTGCGTCCTTTCTAAACTACACAGTGGCTAGAGTAACACCACACACGTCTTGTCGCTCTAACTGTCAAGTCCGGTCTCCCTGAGTTTACAGGTTTCGCTAACTTCTTGGTCCTCAAGTTCTCGTGCGGTCAGCAGCGCTGCGTGCTGTGTCACCTCACACGAAGTCCAGTAGTCGGATACTCGTTAACCTACAGTTGTACTACCGTTCAGTCTGTTTACGGGTAGTTCCCCGTGGTTAACGTCCCCTGTCCTATCCTGGGGTGGACCCCCGTTATGTCCTAGTTATGACATCTCCGTGTCCTATCTATGTCCTGTCTTATAACTGTTTGACGTTCTACCTCCTGGTACTGTCTCCCTCTATCTATTATCTTGTAAAGGTCCTTATCTATGTCCTGTCTCTGTCCTTTCCTTACTTCTGTCTTTGTCCTACTATATATACATATATATCTATATATCCAGCCCTTTGACACGCTCCCCCCCCCCCCCGCCTGTATTGCGTCACCAAATTCTAGTTAATGGGTGTGACTCAATCTGTCGTAACATCTACAAAAATTAGTTGGGTCTAATTTTGTCAAACTGCTGGCTAGGGTTAACTAATCATGTCTTGGGTATAATCACTGACTTATAAAAGTCTGATGTCACACTGTTGTATTTATCCACTGGCTTATGATCAGTGTCGCACAACTGTACTTTTGGCCAGAGTCAACACTAATTTTTATTACACATATGGAAGCTGTATCGAACCAAAGCCTAAAATGTCAATAAGACCTGCTTTTCAAAATGTCGATTGACCGACATCCCGAACAAATTGTTCCTGTTATGGAACAATACATGAATAAAATTCATGGCTCCTATGTAATGTTTCTCCAACTCTATTACATGTTGTGTGTTTGCTGATGTTCACCTCTCTAACTTCCGTTTGTGGGTAAATATTTCAATGTGTTCTCAAAGTTTCCTAAGTCTGTTATGTCCCCTGTTCATGAGTTTTCCCCCCTTCCATAATACTGCTGTCTGCATTTTTATCTGTAAGTATATCTGGTTATTTGCGTGTTTATTTAGTTTTAGTGTACGATTATGTCTATAATTTACGTGAATGATGTTTTCAAGCGTCGCAGGTTGGTTTACGCAGTCACAAATGAATGCGTATGCTTAATTTGTGAGTGCTCTGCCGAACTGAGCCGCTGGAAAATGTTCCTATACATGTAATGTAATAATGGCAACCACACACATAAAACTCCACAAGCACATGTGTTACACATAAGACTAAGACAAATCATAAAAACTCTTGGGTGCCGCAAAAAATGCACCATTATACACTCATACAATATTTAATACACTTATTCTTTCTTTCATTCGTCTTTTGCTCACTACATTCAAACACCACAAGTTTAAAAATATTTATGTCATTAAAACAAGAAAATGAGAAAATGTTGGCTCATTCTAAACATTCGTAGAGCCGAATAATAGTACTGTATGTTAGCACTGTCTATCTTATTTACAGTATCTACAGGTTGACTGGATTGCTTTTCTAATCCTAAGTATACTAACTATTCTATCTAAATGCTATACCCTAATTTCGTGTGCTGAGATTTACTAACTAAAGGAAGATAATCTAAGTAAATAAATAGAATGAAGTGAAATGTGTTGATTCCCTTAATCTAAACTATAGTTAACGATGGTAATGATTTCTCCCTAAGTTATAATTGTAAATTAATCTATCTTCTAATTAAACTAAGTTATCTTAAATATACTATAGTTAACTATGGAATGGTAGTCTCTTACGAGATTTGTAAGATGTAATTAATGTAATGATATTTACGTCCTAACTATCACTGTATCTATTAGTAAGTAAATAAATTGTTTATTGCTACCGTAATGACAAGAAAGGTTGTTATGTCATTCTTTCCCTAAACTAAACATCAAGAAAATACATTTTATAGTGAAACTTCATTAAAAATTATATCATATATCATTAATACATACATTGTACCATATTATAGTAACTAAACTAAGCTGCTTCAGGTAAGGTAATGATGTAATATCGTCCTTCCTTAAATAACTCTATTCTAAGCACATTTTCTATTTACAAAGTTTGATATTTACGCGATGCTCCTCACGAAGTATATTCACAATGTTTTCTTTATCTTTGTCGAATATATGTATTGTTATCGACGTTGGTAATCAATTTTCTATGTGCACAGTATCATTCACAGCGACACATCTGTCTGACAACGATTTGCTGCTGGTGTCAATGACGATGATGGTGTTGCGTCGTCTTTCTGTTTCGTTTCAGATACTTCAAAGTTCGAGGGTCTTGTGAGTATGTCGGCTAGTGTGTTACTTCTACCTTTAATATGCTTGACCGAAAATGAATAGTTCTTGAGTATCAGAGACCATCTGTAGATCCTATTGTTCTTATGGGTTCCTGTCTCCATGACTGTGAGCGGAGAATTGTCAGTTTCGATGACAACGTGTGTCCCTGCCAAGAATCTATGTAATTTACGGACACAGTACACAATAGCTAAAGCCTCCAGTGAGAGACATCATACTTTGCCTCAGTAGGGGTGATCTTGCGACTTACATACATCACTGGGTGGAGCATGTCGTCATACTTCTGACATAATACACCGGCTATGGATACTGCACTGGCGTTTGTCCTAAGAAAATATTGTAAATTTGGGTTAGGTAACCGAAGGATCGGGACATTGCTAAAAAGATGCTTATGTTTTGACATTGCACTCATTACAATAGCACCTTGTACATCAATTTTGACATTCGACTTTAATAGATTAGAAAAACCACTGGTGATTTCTGCCAAATTGGGAACAAACTTATTGTAATAGTTCACCGAGCCAAGTAAACTTCTCACTTGCTTTTTAGCTGTTGGCATAGTGAGGTTCAAAATTTTGGTCACAATTTTGTCATCAGTTTTCAATTGGCCTTTAGATATAGTATGGCCTAAAAAATTTGTTTTACCTAAATTGCCTATCACATTATACCTAATCCAC
Source organism: Cepaea nemoralis (assembly GCA_014155875.1). NCBI lineage: Eukaryota > Metazoa > Mollusca > Gastropoda > Stylommatophora > Helicidae > Cepaea > Cepaea nemoralis. The sequence continues at coordinate 784,851 of JACEFZ010001699.1, forward strand.
AAAGATGTTATTGTATTGTAAGATGACATCACAATTTTACACATTTGCAAAAATGGTGGGAAAATATGTCCTATTCCAATATATGCAAGTAATATCACTATCACATCCCCTGGACATTTGTTTGCTGTAGGGTGTAGTTTGTACATATACCATATTGTCCATATAACCTTCCACAAGATCAGTAATCTCATCGTGCTGGAACCATTTTTGTGGCGTGTGTTTGTGTTTCTGTATTTTCCTCTGCCATTTTGATTGTGTCCCTTGAGACCACTGTCAGTGTGTTCTGTGTTAATCATAATGTGTTGTGCGTCATGTTGTCTAACAGTATCTATTTGATGAAAATATGAGTTTTGTCCTGTGTTTAATGTATGTGTTGTCTGTTGTGTGTCCTGTTTGTACATGTTAATGTTGTCTTGTGATGTTATTCTATTGGTGATGATACTTTCTGCTGGTTTAAATATTAGGTCTTTATCACTTTTATATACAACAGTGCAACAGTTTGCATGAGCAACAAATGGATTATGCTCCCTTGTTTGGTGTTATGTTTTATTATCACTGGTTGTGACCTTTAATTTCGCAATTTCTGGTAGCTGTTTCTGTTTGTCTTCTATCTGAATGCTTGATGTGGTTGCATTGTGTTCGTCTTCTGTCTCCTGTTCTTGTCTTGATGTCTGTCATTGTGGTTTGAGTAAGTTGACATGGAATATCTTGAGTTTGTGGTTCAGTGATATTTCATACTCAACGTCGGATACTCTCCTAAATATTTTAAATGGCCCTTGCCATGTCATTGCTAGTACATCACTCTTATCGGGTAATAGCGCTATAACTTCCTGTCCCGGTTGAAGTTCAAAGACGTTCCCCACTGTATGGGCATGGACTTCTTTCCATGCGTTTATGTCATTAGTGGAACATTTCTTTACCTCTGGCAAGCATCCGATTATAAGATCCGTACATGGGTCATGTAAGATGGCACACGTAAATGTGCCAGATAAGAAAGGAGTATTTATACGAGCTGTTGCTAAAGGGTACATCTCTACATTCCCCGAAAAAGTTCGGCAGCTCACAAACTGGCCTGTGTAGTCTTCTGGATTGGCCAATTCCTTCCTTAGACCGATCATGGTACTGCCGCTATCGATTAAGAGTTGGCAAAGTTTATCATTGACCATTCCATCGTGGAGTTCCAATTTTCCTATGGAGGCAACTGATGTATTTGCGTTCTCACTTGAACACGGCACTGTATGCCTGCATTTTAGCATTCCGTCTTCATGAAACTGGTGCCACGTTAGACATCTGTCATAATTTAGTACATCACTTGCAGCTACCACATTCTCTCCGTATGGTAATATTTTCTCATTCTCACTTTCATGCTCGCTTCCACTTTCAGATGAAGTATCGACAAGTACAGCATTACTAGCTCTCAATCTCTGACGTCTAGAACTGTAATGACCAAAAGATCGGCAAAAGAAGCATTTGACTGCTCGTCTATATGTGTTTCTTTTATTCTCTTGGTTTTTTTATCATCATCTCCAGGTGAGATGGATAACCTGGGTTTTTGTCACACATCGCAAACTGATCATGAAAAAGATGGCAATATGGACAATGAGGTGGCTTTGTTTTTTGTTTCTCTCTCACTTTAAATGGATTTAGGGGTTTACTTTTTGCAAACGCCACTATCTCACTCTCTTCTATGGTAGATTTGAATATGTCCCTATTGGAAGAAAAATATGCTGACCCCCGTTGCTCTAGCTGCTCTAACGACTCTACATCAGCTTGCTGTAAAAATTTCGCAAAGGGAGTTGGGACAGTTGAGATAATTTTGTCCATTATCATCAAGTCCCTGAGCTTTTCATAGCGTTTATGTACCTTGCAACGTTCAGCCACTTACTGTATAAACTTTGTACGGTAGAAACATAATCAATGAATGTTTCGTTAGGTTTAGGTCGTAATTTAGCAAACTGAATTTGGTAACCTGGGGCGTCTAGCAAAAAATGTTGCATAATGCGTTGATGGATGTACTCGTAATCATTTCTCAGCTCTTGGGGAATAGATTCTATTACTTTCAAGGGCTCCCCAGAGAGGTTTTTCATGTAAATCATAGCCCAATGTTCTCGTGGAATTTCCTGGAATTTTAGCTGGAATTCCACATTCTCGGTCCAGGCAGAAATTCTTTACTCTTCAACATAGTTGTTGCTATGTGTACGTGAGATTCAATTTCCAGCTCTTTCATCTTCAACTGGGTTTGTGCTTCAATCGCAAGTTGTTTTTCTTTTAGAGCTAGCTCTTTCATTTTGTTGGTTTCAGCCAGTTCTTGTTGTTTTAGTTTATTTGCCTCAGCTAATTCTGCTAGATCTTTTTGATGCTGTCGTTCCTGTGCTCGTTCCTCTCTTTCATTTGCTGCTTTCAGATCTGTATATTCTTTATACTTCTTCTCTGCCCACTGTTCTAATTTATCACCACTAAATCCTAGGTCTTTACCCGCTTCTATGCATTCTTTCAATGTTGACATTCTTGTTAGTTAGTTTACAAACACGCGCTACAAAAATCACAAAATTCTTTTTCTATGGTATTCCTAATTAATTACAGCATTCATAAATATAAGATGCTATTGTAAGGTGCACTATTCAAAACTATTTAGGTACTTATCTGAATTCTTTCAGCTTTTCCGGATTTAACGGGAGATAACGGGAGTTGTTGTCTTCTCTCCTCAGTTTCTAACGCCGTTCTGAATACTTCTACTCTGCATTCTGTTATATAGAGCAGCAACAATTAATATTCATAAAACACAAACACGCATTTTTATATGGTAATTAACAACATTTCTGTCTCGTAGTTCTCTCAGAAGGGATGCTGAAATGCGAAATTACTGTATTAAACTTTGTCTGTCGTTGTGTCAGTTGTCGTCCCGTCTTTGTCGTTTAGTCTTCACTGGCGTGAGGCATCACCCTGAAACTTTCATGTGAACATGTTAATATGCATAGATTTCACAATTCTTTATATTTCACACATGTTCACACTTTTCCAAAGGCAATATTATTTATTACTCTTTCCGTTATACGCAATCTTACTCAGCGATAAGTTCTTTCACAAATTCTGATTCATTCTTTCTGTTATCATTACATTCACTGCGTACTGATTTCTTTCATCACTCTCTTTGTCGTACTGATGAAAAAACAATAATTCACATCGTAATCACACTCTTGCCGTTGTTAAACCACCACACAATATATCGTAGGTTCATTTACTCTTTCTAATATCACTCTTGATATCGTACTGATGAAAAACAATCACACCGTAGGTCATAGGTTCATTAAGAACTTTGACACCACTCTTGGTCGCCTGTCAAGAACCTGGATTCATACAGGCATGCTGGCCACTTCATTCATACCTCACGATCACAAACACGATTGTATGAATGGTAATAGGAATCAATATTTATTCTACACAGATATATACTGCTCGCTTCTCGAGCATACATTAATCGCACTCATAACTCAAATACATTCTTCACACTCGCTATGTCTAACTGCGTCCTTTCTAAACTACACAGTGGCTAGAGTAACACCACACACTCCTTGTCGCTCTAACTGTCAAGTCCGGTCTGCCTGAGTTTACAGGTTTCGCTAACTTCTTGGTCCTCAAGTTCTCGTGCGGTCAGCAGCGCTGCGTGCTGCAGTCACCTCACACGTAGTCCAGTAGTCTAGTACTCGTTAACCTACAGTTGTACTACCTGTTCAGTCTGTTTACGGGTAGTTCCCCGTGGTTAACGTCCCCTGTCCTATCCTGGGATGGACCCCCGTTATGTCCTAGTTATGACATCTCCGTGTCCTATCTATGTCCTGTCTTATAACTGTTTGACGTTCTACCTCATGGTACTGTCTCCCTCTAGCTATTCTCTTGTAAAGGTCCTTATCTATGTCCTGTCTCTGTCCTTTCCTTAGTGTCTTTGTCCTACTTATATCTATATATCCAGCTCTTTGACAATCTACTATCTGCATTCTCCAATGCTTGTTCTGAATTTGGTTTAAGAATTAACAAAAAGAAGACACAGATTATCACAAGGTACACACGGTGTACCATCAATCTTTATTGACGACGCCGAACTGGAGATAGTAGACCATTTTACATATCTAGGATCAGAGGTAAATAGCAAATTGTCCCTGGATCAGGAAATCAATATCAGGATTGGTAAGGCAGCAACAACAATGAACATGTTAGCAAAAATAGTCTGGAAGAACAGGAAGATTACTGCCAAAACAAAAGTCCTTGTCTACCAAGCCTGTGTCCTTAGTACTCTTCTTTATGGCAGTGAAACCTGGTCAACTTATTCACACCAAGAAAAACCTTTAAACAGCTTTCATATGCGGTGTCTGCGAAGAATACTTGGTATTAAGTGGCAATAGAAAATCACAAATACTGAAGTATTGGAAAGATCAGGTTGTGTGACGGTGTGTTCCATGCTCAGTCTTCGTAGACTTAGATGGATAGGACACGTTATAGTGTTTTATTTTTGTTTGTTTGTTGCCTCAATATAAAATTCAATATCTCAGTAACCAACTGAGGGAAAATGATGAGATTTAGTATATAACCTTATCATTATGTCCATACAACAACAAAAAATTTTGTTCTGGAGATTTTACAGCAGATTTCAAAGTTTGTTTATATGCGGTATATAAATTACGACTTAAACAGTATTTTAACAGTATTAAAGCTTCACCAAGACACGTCCCCGCATTTTTTAAAATTTTCACGTGATTTCCGTTTTGAAACAAACAGCGCGAATTGTTCAGAGGTGTCTCCAAATGGGGGTTCTTTCATGAAACGTGATTATATAAATAAACTAGCTGACAAGGCCCGGCTTCTGGCGGGGATCTATCTATCTATCTATCTATCTATCTATCTATCTATCTATCTATCTATCTATCTATCTATCTATCTATCTATCTATCTATCTATCTATCTATCTATCTATCTATCTATCTATTTATCTATCTATCTATCTATCTACCTACCTACCTACCTACCTACCTATCTATCTCCTGCCTGCCGGCCGGCCGGCCGGTCGACCGCCCGACCTACCGACCAACCCACCCACCCACCTACCTTTCTGCCTACCTACCTACCTACCTTTCTGCATACCTACCTACCTACCTACATACCTACCTTTCTTTCTGTCTTTCTGTCTGTCTGTCTGTCCGCGCTATTAAATATTGATAAAAGTTACTGGAAAAAATGTGAGGACCATGTGTTGAAAGAGGAAGAGGACTATTGGAGAAAGGATGCATTGAATTTTATGCAACCGAGGGCAATCATCAACCTACTGGAATAGTCCGACACAGATTAATGTCTGAGCAGATCGCAGACCTTAATCTACGTACACACTTACTGGGATATTTTGCTCCTACTATTCAGACGAATTGCAGGCCCTAAACATTACAGCATAAGCATCAGCTGAAGAAACCAGAAGGAAATGAAAAATGGGAAATTATTTACCCCGTGCCTCTGTAAATTCTATCTTTACTCATATTACACATTGCACCCCTCTCGGGATTCTCCGTGGTGAAGTGGTCAAGCCGTCTGACTCGGGCTCCGAAGGTTGTATGTTCGATTCCAAACCGCGTCCTTCATTTCACGAGTGCATTTTTTCGGAGACTCCCGAGGGTCGTCGCTGGAGCTACGGAGTTCGTGCTTTGTGCGACGCTTTCCGCGCTGCGGAAAGAAACTGAGCCATATGGGATAAAAACCCGGTGCAATGCAGCCGACCCTGTCGAATTTAAGCTACTTCTTTCATTGCACCCACTCCCATACGAATCCGGTTACGCCTTTGTGTGTCATCGGAATTGACAGGTCTCCAATTACTGTAATCTTAACTTTGTTAGCGAGAAATCACTAGTTGTTCAGCAAAACATCAAAGGAATGTCGCCGCTTTTGATGATTTAAGTTGTTTGTGGACCTATCAAAGACATATTCCTTGGGTGGGGGTAAATATAAGACGGCTGGAAAAATTTCATAACGATGCAACAGACAGTTTTCAAAATAATTGATCGTGAATGAAGGCATTCAAATCGGAACAAACTATAGGAGGATGGTATAATACCAAAGGACATCTTTTTGGTGTATTACAGATGGGTAGGAGATCTCAGGGTCGGCCTCTACAAAGATACAAAGGTGTGTGTGAGCGGGACATGATTGATACATGTATTCATAATGCACATTGGGAGCAAGTCGCCGCTGAACGTGTTGCATGGAGGGTAACTATCAGAAATGGAATAATGACAACAGACAAAATGATTGATGATAAAGCACACACAGAGCGTGAGAGACGTAAGATCGTGCATGATGGTGGAAATTACCATGTGTTTACATACATCCACTATGAACGAACATTTACAGCGCGAATTGGCCTTATCAGCCACATTCGCCACCGTCATGGTTTATAGTTATTATGCCTTTTTGAAGCACAATGTACCAAATTATCGTCTGTTAAGACGGAAAGGTGCCATTTTTTCCCCACTACGGCTAACCTGATATCAATCAAGCGTCTGTCGGTAGATGCACAATCTTGTTTAAATAAAATCTAGCCTTTAAAATGTCCAAGAGAAAAGTTGATTCTGAAAACAGAGCCTTCAAAGCCGCTTGGAGGCTGAATATGTGTTTACTGATATTGGCAGAAACCTGTGTGTCTAATTTATGGAGATAACGTTGCTGTGATCAAAGAATATAATCTGAGACGGCACTAAGAGACTAAATATCAAGACAAGTTAAACAGTCTGAATGCAGAGCAGAAGGTAGAAGAATTGAAGAGGCATCTAATATCACAGTAGATGTTTTTCACCAAAGCAAAATCACAAGCTGAAGCTGCTGTGAAAGCAGAAGGAGAGTTTCTGAAGAGCTGCGGAAGAAAGTGTCTGACGTCTTGTGTTCACACACAAAGCAGATGTTTGCAAAGGTAAGCCTTAGCAGAAATGCGGTTGTTAATCGGGTTTGTGAGATGGCTACTGATTTGAAAACACAGCTGATCGAAAAGGCAAAGACTTTGTTGCATTCTCCCTTGCTGTCGATGAAAGTAATGACACGACTTAGACTGCACAGCTCGCCATCTTCATCCGTGGAGTGGACTCCAGTTTAAATGTTACAGAAGATTGGACATGAAATCCATGCATGGTGCAATGACAGGAAAAGACATTTTTGACAACGTATGTCAAAGTATAATCAACATGACCCTGGCTTGGGACAAACTCGTTTGACTGACAACAGATGGAGCACCGGCAATGTGTGGCGAAAAAAGTGGACTAGTTGGAAGTATGTGGTTAAAGATGCAGGGGAACTGTACTGGTGAATTGATGGCAAATTACTACGTCATACGCCAAGGATCGCTGCGTGGTAAAGTCCTCAACATGGAAGATGTAATGAGCACTGTAACACACACCGTCAACTTTATCAGAGCCAAAGGTTTAAATCACCGTCAATTTCAGTCTTTTTTGCAGGAAATAGAGTCGGCGTTCGGCGACATGCCTTATCATATAGAAGTGTGGTGGCTAAGTTGGTGAAAAGTTCTCAGTAGATTTTTCCAGCTGATCGAGGAAATCTGTCAATTCATGAACAGTAAAGGAAAAAATTCCAGTTTTTCGGCATAAAAAGTGGAAATGTGAGTTGGCGTTTCTGTATGATATAACCATTCATCTCAACGACTTGAACCTGCAGCTCTAGTGACGGGATCACTTTATCACTGATATGATAAAGTTGACCGGTTTTGGCCTTATGCAGAAATGTGTGGCTGCTGGGCTTCTGGTTGACTGCCACTGCCATCGACGATGAACTGTATTTTCGTGGACTGTGTGGGTGAACATCTAGGAAACATACAGAAGGGAAAAATGACTGCCGATTCCATCAGAGATGAACTGGGTGTTTCGTCGGGGACTATAGTGTTGACATTCTGGCGGCGGCATTATGCACAGTGTATCTGTGGGGGCTGTTGTTTGTCGAGACTCCTGTCTTTTCCACATTGGGCAGTGGGGAGCATTTTGTGTGATATTCACTGGCACAGGAACGGAGCATAATGGGGACGACCCGTTGCCGTGAAGTTGGAACTGCGACTAACTAACTAACTAACTAACTAACTAACTAACTAACTAACTAACTGATATGCATGATGCAGTGAAGGCATTTCAAGTGAAGCTGCGCTTATGGGAGACACAAATGCACCAATGCAACCTGTCTCACTTTTCTTGTTGTCAAGCAATGTTAAACCAAGTCCCAATCTTCACTTTGCTGAAAAACTTAGCTTACTTCACGCCGAGTTCGCATGGTGCTTTAGTGACTTTAAAGCACAGAAAAGTAATTTCGAGCTGTTTCGTAATCCATTTGCCATAGATATGGAAACCACCTGTAAATTTGCAGATGGAGTTAATAGAGCTGCAGTGTAATGGGACACTAAAGGCAAAGTACGACATTGGGGCCTGCACAGTTCATTCGTTTCATTCCTGAAGAAATGCCACGTCTGTGTCTGCATGCGGCTCAAACCTTGAGTTTGACACCCCTGATGTACATGGTTGATTGTTTCCTTGACACAGTAAAGAACATTATATAGCCATTCTTATCATTGCTGAAATTAATAACAAAGTATAAAACGAGCGATGGTCACTATCATCATCATGTGCCATGCTGATAAGCATAAGCGGTTATGTTTCGCCATCTCACGTGATCACCAGAGTCATGGATCAGCTCTGTGTTCTTGTCTCGACCATACCACGTGGCCAAGCCATCCAGGTATTTACTTCTCTGTCTTCTCCTTGTTCTCCTCTCTCAATCTTCCCAGTTCTCACCAAGTTTTCCAATTTATTTCTTTTTATAACGTGTCCAAACAATTGTAACTGTCTACGTCTAATTTCTCTAATCATTTTACGGTTTTCATTTGTTTCTTGTAGGACTTAGTCATTGGTTTTTCTGTCTGTTCATGATATTCTTTGCATTATCCTCAGAAACCACATTTCCACAGGCATCAGATGTTTTTCAGCTTATCTGCTCATTGTCAGTGCTTCATATCCATACAAAAGTACAGGTTCTATGTAGCACAGCAATGCTATTTTTCGCGTTGCAAATGACATCTTTTTATTGGTCAGTATGTTTTCCATCTTGCAAAAGGCTACCTTCACCATGGCGATTCTTATTCTAATCTCTTCAAGGCATCTCCCATGAGATGTTATGTCTGTTCCGAGATAATTGTACCGATTTACTTGTTTAAGAATATTCCCCATATTACTTGTATATTTTTTATTTCGCATATCCTTTACACGACATCGCTGTCAACATCAGCATCTTTCAGCTGATTGTTGATTTCTTGGCAAGATTACGTTCAGTAGTTTGCCATTGCTTTCTGAGCGGCCGGCTCACATACCCCTAAGTTACCGACGCGGAGAAAACCGATACCAATTCTCATGCACTTCACGTTACTCACGTGAGTATACACAGATAGGTAAAGCGAACAACCGTACTAGTAATAATTCTAGACAGTAGGCTTAAGGAATCTGGCGACGAATGCCTGCAAAAATTAAAGAGACCCCTTTAACTGATCCGTTCTCACAACACGGAGAAAGGGTACAAATATAAAGTTACAACTTGCATTCCTTCTCTCTCTCTCTCAGTATCCTAATATTAAATTAGAGTATAACAGCAACTGACTAGGTATGCTTCTGGTATCACATATAACTATTAATTTATTGAAAACTGTGTGGCATGTAAAGTCTATTGCCTTAGTGTGTAGGCAATCAAATCCTAGACTAAGTTGGCAGGCTAAAGGTGTCAGCCGAGGTGGTCAGTCACTTAGCTCAAGACTTGGGACCGGCTTGTCAACTCGGGTGAAGTTCCAGTTCAGGATGCGGATTCACTCTCCAGCATTAGCCATGGTGCTCACGACCGGTAAGTATGCGTTGCTGAAGGTTGCTGGCTCATGGTACCACCAATGAAGGTGCAGAACTTCTGGAAGTTAATCAGAAAAAACAGAATCGGTGAATGCTTGTCCTACGCCCAGGATACATTCGTTGGACCTCTCGCTCTCAGTCTCATATTACGACACGACTAGCATCACAAGACTATCACCTCTGTCACAGACACATCACTAGTGCTATGACAACACAAAGGACAAATGGCTAAAGTGTACAACTACTATTTTCCTTTGCCACATATTATCAATCTCATCAGACTCAGATGCACATGCATTCCAGTCTACAGACACTGATACATCAATGTATATTTCTGAGTCTGATCACACTCTACAACATTCTTACTATGATGCATTCACATATATTATAAATCACACCAATTACATTTAACACTATGAAATGTACACAATGAGTATGAATCCCACAGATTACATCTAACTGTGAAGCACGAACATCGATTGTAAATCCCACAGATTAGAGTTACTCGACAACGTATCACCACAGATTATGAAACACAGATTACATTCACGTGACGAAGTACGAACAGAGATTATGAATGACAGATTCCCTTCATTCGAAGTACACCACAGATTATGAATCACAGAGTACATTCAATCGACGAAGGAACACGATAGATTATGAAGCACACAAATTACATTCACTTGACGAAGTACGAACATATATTATGAATCACACAGATTCTATATCCGCACATGAAGCAGTATTGTAAATTATAATTCTGATTCACTCCCGAAACACACAAATTTAATTCTACAGGAGGTTGAAGTATTAACATAGAGGTAGAGGGTAGGCAGTGAAGGACTGTGTTGAAGCAAGGATACTGATGTGAATGGAAGGCCTGTCCCACGCTGTCATGAGGTGACCTCTGACACGCGTGGTCTCCAGTAGACTATGTGAAAGAATTATTTCACAATTAATTAATCAGTATTTCCTATCGCCATTTATTCCTCCGAATTACTCATCTCTATAATTATATTCTTCACTGGCGATGTATTACTCTAATATATATTATACTAGCTGACCCGGCCCGGCTTCGCCCAGGTCCTGGCGGGGATATCTATCTATCTATCTATCTATCTATCTATCTATCTATCTATCTATCTATCTATCTATCTATCTATCTATCTATCTATCTATCTATCTATCTATCTATCTATCTATCTATCTATCTATCTATCTATCTATATCTATCTATCTATCTATCTATCTGTCTGTCTGTCTGTCTGTCTGACCCGGCCCGGCTTCGCCCAGTCCCTGGCGGGGATCTGTCTGTCTGTCTGTCTGTCTATCTGTCTGTCTGTCTGACCCGGCCCGGCTTCGCCCAGCCCCTGATGGGAGCATCTAATTTAATTCATATAAGTAGTCATATAAGTTCCCGTTCCCGACTGTCTGTCTGTCTGTCTGTCTGTCTGACCCGGCCCGGCTTCGCCCAGTTCCTGGCGGGGATCTGTCTGTCTGTCTGTCTATGTATCTATGTATCTATCTATCTATCTATCTATCTATCTATCTATCTATCTATCTATCTATCTATCTATCTATCTATCTATCTATCTATCTATCTATCTATCTATCTATCTGTCTGTCTGTCTGTCTGTCTGTCTGTCTGTCTGTCTATCTATCTATCTATTTATATAGATATATATATTAGATATATATTTTATTAGCCAGGGGACTTAACCTAAGATATAGCAATGCTACTAAACGTTATGTCCCTTTATTAATATTTCTTATGTTAAATATATAATCTTAAATTTAATATTAGAGTTACCTCAATGTCACTGACCCAGGCATATTTAAATACCCCCCTCTTAAAAGAAAACATCGTTTTCAAATGTTGGGAGACTAAAACTTATTAAATATGTGACACCGACATATTGCCTGGGTAGCCCTAAGTATGGCTCCATCTCACTTTAGCTACCACACTAAATATTAAATTTTAGTAAGTATGTTAGTATTGTACACTAAAAAAAACTATGACAGTTGGTTGCACTGGAATGAGAAGAAGACGTGTAGAAAATTTCATCTCAATCGGATGGACCGTTCGCGAACGCATAAAGAACGGAACCACATACATACATACACACATCGCCTTTTATATATATATATATATATATATATATATATATATATATATATATATATATATATATATATATATATATATATATATATATATAATTATATATATATATATATATAATATATATATAGATTAGTCCCTAGCTAAATATCAAGCTTCATTGTCTGACCATTCTTCGATAGTCCAGTGCCCGCCTGTTAGATTTCGCCATTTTGTGTGTCGCCGTTCCCTTCATTCTTCATTCCTCTATTTTGGTCATAGTATAAGCAGCGTCTCCATTATCTATATATATTTGTTCCGGCTGAAGTTTACGATCCCTGGTCTCTGTCACAATGTTCTTAATGATAATCGAGTGACATTGTCGTTGTCTAGGATTTTTAATGTTCCTTGTATGTCACTATGGAGTGTAAGTAGATCTAGCCATCTATCTCACAATGCAACTCACCCCAGTAATACACATCCATCAGTCATTAAACAAGATTGCGTTGATGCATTTAATCCTTTAATACAGAAAGAACACGGACAAACGGAACATAATACTATATCCAGAAACAATATAATCCATAGAATGTATATATCCTCCTCACAACTTAACACGCACACATCCCTGCCTTCTCAAGGCCTGCTGAATCTCAAATTCACAAGACAGCTATCCAGCTGGATCTCACACAATACCACCCACTTTGGGTTCAGGCCTCCATTAACTATCCAACCCACTTTGGGTTCAAGCCTCCATTATCTATCCAACCCCCACTGGGTTTTAGGCCGGCATTCACAACTCGGAGAACAACACAATCCCCAATACTATCCACGGATGGATCCACTCGGAGTCCAAACATCAACTGTCCAAAGCGACCCAACTCTCAGTCGGTCCCAGCTTCAACTGTCCCAAGTCTCCTGACTTCACACCAAAAATACACTGTCTATCGCCCCATCCAATCTGTGGGTCTCCATCTACCCTCACCATTATTTCTCATGGCTGGTTGTTTTTCTCGTAGTCTCGCTACACGGGTCACTCACCTCAATGTCACTGACCCAGGCATATGTCAGTCTCTAATATTAGTTATCACTTAGTTCACCCTGATTCTACACTACAAATACCGGTAAATATATACATGTAAATTTGTACTAATTAATTAAAGTGATAAAGCAACGTACCTTCCAAATTGTGGTGATTAAACCTCTCCACGGGGGAACAGTGCCACTAGCAGTGTAAATATCACTTTTGGGTATCAATTGGGTTCGCAATTTGTTTTTCCCAAATATAGGCTAACTAGAGCCTGGATTCTTTTGATGCAAGTTGTCTTTTTAAAGCTAGTATCGGCTCCTGTGTCCTCCCCGCTTCGGGTCAGTCAACCAAATGGACGATCTGCCGGCTGACGACAACTGGCCAGGCAGATTCTCGTGTTGCCACCAGGGACGCAGGCTAAAACTGAATATATTATTCAGCCAAACTTGCGCTGGGGCAGTAGGCACGCACAACTAATAGTTCTATAATATACTGTATAATATATAGTTTAAAAACCCCAGAATATTCACTAGGTGTACAGGAGATTAAATTCTCGCCAATAATACAGGCATATCTATAGATATCTACAAACATGGGAAAATAGGGAAAAGATCGTTTTCTAGATATATTTATAATGAAATATACGATCTGCAATGTAATTTAAGCAAAACTAAAGGGGGAGACTGTCTTTTACGCCACAGTGACGGCCATAATCTGTCTTCTTAGTTAGTTAGTTAGTTAGTTAGTTAGTTAGTTAGTTAGTCGACAGATCATCCTCATTGCACATCGAACCATTTAGTCCAAAAGTGCTCGGATCCCCTCCTCAGCAAATCCCGCAGAGTGTAGCTGCTAACGACGCCAGTTCTGTGTTGGTTTATCAATGTTTGTATCTTCAACATTAGTATGTACGATCTGAAAGCACTAACCATCCCCCCAAAGTAAAATATTTTCTAACATAGCTCATCTAATCTCTGACCAGTACACGTTCTGCTGCTATTCACAGCTAGTAGAATTACTAACAATGACCCTTACAATCAAACTCTATCTACTGCTTTCACTTCATGTTTACTGTAACCACAGTACCCTAAAAAAATACTTTATGAACATAGGTATAATTATCCAAAATAATATCACCGTTCTCTTACCGTTAACATAACTCCTATTCTTGGGCATTCAAGCTATAGTTATCCCGGCCCATGCTGCAATCACAGCACGCAAAATATCATTCATAGTTCACATATTATGAACTTGCCTACTTAATCCACCCCCCCCCCCATATGGCGCTCAGTCCGTGTTTATTCTGGTCATTGCTGACAACCGCAGTGATTTTCAATGGCTTTACCTGTTATCTACAGGAACCATACCAGTACTGACCTTATGTCTGTAAATGTCTCCCTTGTCCAACCCTTTTGTCATAGCTAATTTCTAAAACCCTGCAACAGTATCTAGCAATTTATCTATCCCCAGGGCAGTTATCTATAACATCATGGCACTCAATCCATGTTCACCCCAGGTCTGTAACAAAATCGAGCCCATCAAGACCCTATCCCAAGGTTGCCCCATATCGTAATTCTGCATCTAGAACTCCCATGGAAACTATTAACATGTCTCCTTAATATGGAGCAATTTCTATTTTATAACTCCACACATAAAAACTATTTACTCAAAACTAATTGTAAATATGGTCAACGCCAACTATAGTATGAATACCAAAACTCATTACACTTTTTGCAAGTGAAAATAACTAAACAAAGTAATATGCTAATATTTAACCAAGGCAACCTAAATAAAACCAGAATTCATGAATAACTGGAGACAAGACAAATCAAAACAGAACAATATCATCCCCCCTAAATTGACATACCTCATTTTATCCCCAATCGAAATAAGATAAATATACATAATAAAACAGGCATCAATTTAAATCAAGACAAAATTACTTAGTGTCATCCAACATTACCAGTCACTTTTACGGACCGATAATTTACATGTAAAAGAAGTAAAACACAACAAGTCATATCCTAAAATTAAATGGCAGCTAAACAATATGCATCCCGTTAACCACGGTATCCTCACAATGCGAAAACCACCAGAAGATTTCTATTTACTATAGAACTCATTAATATGTATTGATACACATATCCCCCAACGTTAATTAAAATAATATATAGTCTTCTTCATACAAGTCGTATCTGCCTCAAAATACGACCAATAAGACAAAGAAATTTTTCACCAATCATTGTGGGTAATACATCCAGCTACTGGATTTGTACAACAACTAATTCTACTTTCACTTCATAAGGATATTCCCTCAGTTCAAGTCTCTCATCCATTCATCTGTAAACTACAGGTACCATATTACATATATTATAGTTATATAGAATGAGTTTTCTTTCAATCCTCTTAATACCAAACCATCGACAGTTTATTACATCAAGCTTTTTCTCCTGCTAACTGCAGAATTTCTCGTCAAGCCATCTCTCCACTTCTTCAATATTGCTAGATTTTTCTCTATAAGCGCCATCTCTACATCAATGTCTTCTTTTTCACTTATAATGTGTTCACTCATGCTAATATTTGCACCAGTCTCTGATTTTTCATCCATTTCTTGTTCTTCTGTATTTACGTCGCTAGCCTCCAATTTTTTTCGTTCAATATCCAACCTAATCTGTTTATCCTGATTTCTTAATAACCTTTCTAAAACTGGAATATCTTCGTCACTTGATGAACCTTCCCTAATTCTTTTTTTGTCTTTTAATTTCTCTCTCTCTCTCTCTTTTTGTCTATCTATTCTTCTTTTCACTGCTTGTCTAGTATTCATATACGGAGCGTTTACTTCCTCCATAGACTCAACGCTATCAGGTCTGTAGCCATCATACCTCTCGTTTTCCTCACTCATAAAAGTTTTTGGTATTGTCTCCGATTGTTCACCCATCTCATCATGTAATGGTGGTGTTATTGTTTGTTCTGGTACAAGGAACTTTTCAGCTTCCGGAAGTATCACATATTTAACTCGTCTGACGAGTTGTCCGTCTGAATAAAACCCTTCTGAATAGTTATTATCACTTTTCTTGTCTTCTTCGTCTCGTCTCAGGTGTTCCACATGTGCACGTGCCAGGTGCCCCGTGATTTGGTTCTTAATTTTATATGAAACTGGGCCTAATTTTTCTAGAATATAATACCCTGGAACCCAATAACTATCAAATTTTGAATTTCTTCTATGTTTTTTTATATTAAACTCTATAACCTACTTTAAATTCTTGTAGTTGTGTGTTTCTATCTACGTACTTTTTCTGTCTTTCTCTAGCTTTGCTTACATTGTTTTTCAACCTTACATGTGCTTTATGCATTTCTTGTAACATCACTTGCTCTTTGACAATCCTCATTCCACTTAAATCTTGCGTATTTGCAAGTTAGGTTTGTGATGGGTTCTGCGATCTGTGCAAAGTTTGGGATAAACCGTCGGATAATACCCACATAACCTGATAAAGGCTCTTACTTCTCTCACGTTGGTCGGGGACGGTAATTCTTTAATAACGTTCACTTTGTTTTGATCAGGCTTGGTTCCTTCTCTATCAATGATGTAACCGAAGTATTTAGTTTCCGTTTTAAAAAATTCACACTTACTCAATTTCAGTTTAACTTCGAGTAGTCTTAGCCTGTCAAAGACTAATTTTACATGGTTTAGGTGGTCTTGTACGTCTCCTGATGTATAGATCAAAATGTCATCTATGTATGCCAATGCAAATTTTTTCATCCCTTCTAACACTTGATTTATCATTAACATATAGTGATAAGGGGCTGTCTTTACCCCAAATGGCATACGTAAGAATTCATAAGAACCCACGTGAGTACAGAAAGCACTTTTCTTCTGAGCATCAGGCGACATGGGGATGCACCAAAACCCCGATCTAGCATCCAGTGTAGTGAAGAAAGTAGAACCATTAAGTAATCCCAAAATGTCGTCAATTACTGGTAATGGATATGCTACATTTTTAGTGATCTTGTTTAGCGTTCTGTAGTCACAACAGAACCGGTGTGAACCGTCGGCTTTGGTTACGATAACTATCGGAGATGACCACTCTGACTTTGATCTTGTTATTATTCCTGCTTTCAGCATATCCTCTATTGCTTTTTCTACAATTTCTCTATTTCTTAAGGGAGTTCTATACGGTTTCAAACTAATTGGTGGGTGATTTCCAGTGTCTATTTCCATAGTAACTGTTTTGGTCTTCCCCAGTTCTAAGTCGTTAACCGCAAAAACATATTGGTTCTCGTTTACTAGTTTTTCTAATATTTTCTTATTTTCTGGTGAAGCTTTTAACTGTGATAATAATTTTTGTTCTCTCTTCAAGAGTGACGTTGTTTTGTCTACTGAATGTATTTGAGTTGGATGTTCTCTGAATGCATGGATCAATTCATCATTCTGTACTTTCCAGCTTCCTCTACGTCTATTTCTGATATTGTTTCTTTTAGTGGGAGTTTCTATGTTTGACATTTCTTCTCTTCCTGTTGTAAATATGGAGTTAGGATAATTTGCTATTTTAGCAATTACTACACCCTCTGTATAATTTAATCTCCTTCCCTGTGTTGTTAATGAGCATCACTGGAAAGCTGAAGTGTTTGTCTAGTGTCATTATTCCATCTGGGACCTCTAGACCAGGTTCGTATATTATCTCTCTTTCCAACTCTGTTATTCTAACTGTTTGTCCAATCGAAAAATACGGATTATTTTTCATTTTTGCCTGTATCAGATTAACGGTTTGTGGTTTTAAAGTCATGGACGTTTTTACTCTGACTATTGCCGATACGTGCATATCTTCTTCCAAATCAACATAAATATTTTGAAACTTCAACTTACGTAAATCAAAAAAAAAGTCTTACTCCATTTTTCACTAAGAAATCTCTACCTAAAATCATGTTCCTGTTTAAATCTCTGACTACATGGAAAAGGTGTCTTACATTTATTCCTCCTAATATGAAATTTATTATTGTTTGACCGACCACATCTAAATTTTGTCCGGTAACAGAGTGAAGGGTGTCCTGATTCCTGAATATTTTGAAATTCTTTAATATGCGGTATTAAAAAAAATTCCTTGATCACGCTGACTTGAGCTCCCGAATCAATCAATGTTCTAATTCTAAATCTTCCTATTTCTATTATGCATGAACTCGGATCCGTCATATTCACTGAGAACTGTTTTATCTCTCTAATTTGAGGCCACTCTCTATATTCTCTTTTTCTCGTGTTCTTGTTATCTGGGTAATTGACGTATTCATTAATTCTTGGGACCTTTTTGTCCCCCCCCCCCCCCACTGCAGGCACTATTCAGTAAGTGTGACGCCAGTTTCCCTGACTTCCTGACCTTGCAAAATGCCGCTGCATGTCTTCAAAATTTCTACTTGTTCTGCTATTAACATTTCTATTCTGTGTATTAAACTGAGCACGTCTGTTGCCGCAAAATTTATAACTGTGCCCCCTTTGTCCACAATTCCAACAGACCATATTTGTACTATCTACTGTCTCTCTTATAGAATTTCTCATCTGTCTTTGTCTATCTTGAGCAACTTCACTATTTCCCACCACTGTCTGTATTTCAGCCCTGGCTTGATCAACTCTACGTCTCCTCCATCCGTACCTTGTCTGTCCTACTTCCATAGGTTCTTCCATTCTTTGTTCAACATTACTTCTAATCTCTCTTCCCACTCGTAGCCTAAATCTCCTCCTTAAACTTTCTTCTTGTATGGCTATATCTACTGCCTGTGACAATCTCGCTAGATTTTCCCTCATCAACTTAAATTTTAGTCCGTCTGAGCGTAATCCATCCACAAATATTCCTACCAACATTCTTTCTACTTCCTCACCCTGCACATTCTGCCCTAAAAATGCCTCTTCTGTCAGATTTATCAATCTATCGCTATATAATTGTACACTCTCCCCATTTTCCTGTCTAGACTGTATCAACACAGAGAATGCGTGTTGGGGGTCTGTGATCTCTGCGTATTTATGAGCCAGATCATCTTTGAACTGTTCCCAAGTTTCATCTATTCCTGCCTCTAATTTTCTTCTTATATGGTCAGAAATTGGCGATACACTAGCCTGATAAGCAATTTTTTTCTTCTCTTCGTCCTACTAAAAAACGCATGTTTCTCTATGCCTACCATCAATTTTTTAAAATGCCTGGCCTGACCGCTAAATTTCTCGATATCAGTACCTACGCCCTGCTGTTTCAACGCTGTATCTAGCCTGCATATGGCTCTCCCAATTCCACCCAAAACCTGTGTCAACGACGCTTCGTCTTGTGCCATTTTATTTTATTTGTAAATTAGGATAATTCAACCTCTAATCAATAATAGTAATTAGTAGTATATCTATAAATTAGGATAATTCAACCTCTAATCAATGATAGTAATTAATAATAATATTATAATCACATTTATAATATTTAAACATTTATACTATTAAGTTTACCCTATTCACTCTGTATCCACCGGCGGGAGGAAGAAGTCTGCAAAGTTCCAACAATGATAACTCAGGAGTTCCTCTAACACACAGCTCCCGTGAGCTTTTCAAGGACACCAGCGAACATTTTCGAGTATGTTTCACCCGTGGACGGGCAGAGCACGTGTTGAAAAAAACTTAACCCGTGGCTGGGCAGTAGAAAAAACGTATCGTTAGCAGTGCTTCACCCCTGGCTGGGCAGTAGAAAAACGTATCGTTTGCAGTGCTTCACCCCTGGCTGGGCAGTAGAAAAAACGTATCGGGGACATTATTTGGGTTAGTATAATAGATTTTATTTTTCAAAGATATTTAAATACGATGTTGATTATATACTTTGAGAATACTATTTTTATATTCACGTTAATAATCTCTGTTATACATACTAGAAATTTAGCCGTTTATGATTTTATTACGCTTAATGTTTTAATAATAATGTATTCCTGTCTAGTATATTTTTAAAGCAGATTTTCACCACTCGCTAAGAGTTGATACATGGGTATGGACACCTACCGAATTAGCTATCATGCTGAGCCGTGGAAAAGTTTATTCATGCATCCAACTCTGGATACTCGAGGCAACTCGAGTGATGGAATAAATCATTTTTCCAATCTGTCATATTGATTTCGGTCTCCTCAGCGAAGGGTGTGATATCCAAGTCCGCGGTGACTTGGGGCGGACCGGACGTCGGCGCGGTGTGGGGCGGAGCGGACCGGACGTCGGCGTGATCAGATATGTATTTTATGGAACTCGAACTCGCGCCGCACACCCGCCCCCGAACCGGAAATAGTCAACAGGAAGTGACAACCGAATGTGACAACCAGACCCAAGAAAATACCCGCCAATTTCAAATATCTGGGTCATTTGGGGTCCGTTTTCTAGGTGGTCCGCTGGGGGGGGGGGGGGGGGGGTAACATTCGTATAAGGAAATACGACTTCCTGACCACATAAAATGACCACATTTGCGACTTAGCTACCACATTGTATAATACTCATGTGCTCCCACAAGACCGCAACCACGTCTGCCTTGTCATGCATCAATGCCGTAGGTATTTTGTCTTCTTGGGTAACTACATTGTGATATGATGCATTGTCCATAATTAGACAAGACGGTCTATCTAGGGATAGAAGCACTGTATTCTCGAGCCAATCGCTAAATACATTGCCATTTATCTCATTATGATAATACCTATTCTCTGTATGCTTTGATACGAACACGAGTCCAGCATTCTGTAGTAAACCATTTTGAGTACTACCAGCATGGGCTATAACGAAACGCTGTCCTTTACTACTGGGCACATATCGCGTTATCTTTCCGTCCACTGATTGCCATTCCTTTTCACTTGTGTGGTGCGCATTGATCCAGGTGTCATCCAAATACACTATGTCATAATTTTATTTGCGCATTTCCCTTATTTCACGTAGGTATCTGCTTCTCGTGGCTCCTAAATGGGGTTGCTTGAAAATGATATTTCTGCCTCCCTTTTACTTTCTAAACGTGAAGCCTTATATGAAAGGACCCACATTAATGACACACCTCTGAAGATACTGCGACATCACTGAACACTCCCCTTTTCACTTCTCAAGGCTATTTTCGTAAGGCCAATACCACGAACAACGTGAAAATTTATTATTGAATGCTCATGTTTCCTCGTGAAGATGTAATACTTCTAATATTGTGCACTTCATCTCTGTCCCGTAAATTATATACCGCACCGCATATAAACACACTTTGAAATCTGCTGTACAATCTCCAGAACAAAACTTTGTTTGTTGGGTGGACATCATGATATGGTATGGAATTTTATATTGGGGCAGACAAAAGTAAATGGACTTTAGAAGAAGTAATCTCGGCTCCAGAAAGCAGAAGATGGTTCCGCTGCTTCAGCATTAGTCTCAATCAGTTACGTATCTTGACCTAGAAGATTTGGCTATAGAACTATAATATTCAGAATTGGCTCTAGAAGAAGTAGTTGAGGCCCAAACAGAAGCTGCTTCCATAGCTTCAGCACTTCCAGAAACAAGTTTAACTCGATCAGTTACGCATCTGTATCTAAGGAGATTTGTCTCTAGAAGATTTAGCTGAAGCACAAACAGAAGATGCTTTCTACTGGATCAGCCCGAGCTAAAACTGCAAACGAACTAGCAGAAACAAGTCTAACATGATAAGTTACGCAACTTGATTAAGCAGAATTGGCTCTGGAAGAAATACTTGAGGCATAACAGAAGATGCTTCCACAGCATAATAACTTGCAGAAACAAGTTTCTCGATCAGCTATGCATATTTATCCAGGGAATTTGGCTCTAGAAGAAGTAGTTTAAGCACAAACAATCGTTGCTTCAACAGCTTCAGCACGAACAAAGAGAAACATGTCTAACACGATCAGCTCTAGGGATATTTTTGAGACACAAAAAAGAAAATGCTTCCTCAGGATTAGCACGAGCTAAACCTCCAAACAAACTAGCAGAAAAGGATCTTGCACTCAACCTAGTAAGGTGGAATTGGTTCTAGAAAGGTAGTTGATGCTTTCATAGCATCAGCACTTCCAGAAACAAGTCTGACTCGATCAGTTACCTTTCTGTATCCAGCGAATTTGGCGCTAGAAGACGTAGTTTAAGCACAAACAGTTGCTTCAACAGTTTCAGCAAGAACTAACAGAAACAGGTCTAGCACGTTCAGCTCTAGGGAAATGTTTGAGACACCAAAAAAGATTCTTTCTCAGGATCAACACGAGCTAAAACTCAAACAAACTAGCAGAACACGATCTTGCACGCAACCTGGTAAGGCGGAATTGGCTGAAGAAAAGTAGTTGATGCTTCCATAGCATCATCACTTCCAGAAACAAGTCTTACTCGATCAGTTACGCATCTTTATCTAGGAGATTTCTCCCTAGAAGAAGTAGTTTAGGAACAATGAGTAGTCGCTTAAACATCAGCACGAGCTAAAACTTTAAATAAACTTACAGAAGAAGGTCTAACTCGATCAGTTAGGCATCTTTATGTAGGATATTTGTCTCTAGAAGATTTAGTTGAAGCAAAAACAGAAGATGCTTCTACACGATCAGCAAGAACTAATACTCCAAACGAACTAGCAAAACACGATTTTGCACGCAACCTGGTAAGGCGGAATAGGCTCTAGTAAAGTAGTGGAGGCACAAACATAAGATTCTTCCATAGCATCAGCACTTCCAGAAACTAGTCTAACTCGATCAGTTACACATCTTTATCTAAGGATATTTGTCTCTAGAAGATTTAGGTGATGCACAAACAGAAGATGCTTTTACAAGATCAGCCCAAGCTAAAACTTCAAAAGACTAGCAGAAACAAGTCTAACACGATCCGTTACGCAACTTGATCCATTAGAAGAAGTAGTTGAAATACAAACCGAAGATGCTTCCATAGAACCAGCACAAGTTCCAAAACATCTAGCAGAAACAAGTTTAACTCGATCAGTTACTCATGTTGATCAATGAGAAGTAGATGCTTTCTATCACGAAAGATACGAGACTTGATCAGGCAGAATTGGCACTAGAAGAGGTAATCTCGGCTCTAGAAAGCAGAAGGTGGTTCCGCTGCTTCAGCACAAGTCTCAGTCAGTTATGTATCTTGATCTAGGCGATTGGCTCCAGAAGATGTTTCAAAAAGGAGCAGCACGAGCTGAAACTCGAAAAGTACTGACAGAAACAAGTCTAACACGATCAGTTACGCAACATGATTAGACAGAATTGGCTCTAGAGGAAATAGTTACGGCACAAACGAAAGAGGCTTTAGCATCATCACCCTTCAAAATACATTTGGGAAGGTTTTAGAGAAGATAGTCGCTGTCAAGTTGCAAGAGTTTTTGGAAAGGGGGAAGCTTCTTCCAAGAGGCCTGGGGAGCTACAGGCTAGGAAAGGATACCTGGTCAAATGCAGCCACTTTTGCCTTTGATGTTTATGAGGGGTTCCAAAGTAGACAGGAAACGATGGCGGCAGCGTTTGATCTCGAGGATGCGTACAACAGAGTTCACTATGATATTTTGATGTCCGCACTGATGGAGAAGGGGGTCAATCCCTGGTTGGTGAACTGGATAGCAGCCGTCCTGCATTCTCGTCGGATTGCTCTCCGTCTGGGTGTATGGACCTCAGAGCCACATATTTTAACTGCGGGACTGCCACAGGGATTTGCAATCTCACCGGTGCTCTTTAACGTGTAAACTGCTAGAATGTGTCTTAATCGAATTCAGCATATAATTCAGCAACGATAAAAATTTACGTTTACCGCGTCTGTTATGGCCAGACGGGCCGGTAATTACAATCTTAAATATATATAACTAGCTGACCCGGCCCGGCTTCGCCCAGTCCTTGGTGGGGAGCATCTCATTTAATTCATATAAGTAGTCATATAAGTTCCCGTTCCCGTTACCGACTATCTGTCTGTCTGTCTGTCTGTCTGTCTGTCTGACCCGGCCCGGCATCGCCCAGCTCCTGGTGTGGAGCATCTCATTTAATTCATATAAGTAGTCATATAAGCTCACGTTCCCGACTGTCTGTCTGTCTGTCTGTCTGTCTGTCTGTCTGTCTGTCTGTCTGTCTGTCTGTCTGTCTGTCTGTCTGTCTGTCTGTCTAATCATTTATTGGTTGCAGTTAGAACAACCTTAGATAAACGAAGACCAACTTACAAAAAGCATTAGAAAGAGCACTTGAAAGATCTTTACATCTTCCCCAACAATTAACTTGGGTAAATGGAGCAGCGGCAGCAGCAGCAGAAGAAGAAGAAAAAGGAGGAGTAGGAGCTGGGAGGAGGAAGAGGGAGGTGGAGGAGGGAGGAGGAGGGAGGAGTAGGAGGGAGGAAGAGATAGGCGGAGAGAGGAGGAGGAGGGAAGAGGAGGGAGGAGGAGGGATTAGGAGGAGGAGAGAGGAGGAGGAAGGAGGAGGAAGGAGGAGGATGAGGGAGGAGGAGGAGGCAGGAGGAGGGAGGAGGAGGTGGGGAGGAGGAGGTGGGAGGAGGAGGAGGGGGGAGGAGGGGGAGGAGGAAGAGGGAGGAGGAGGGGGAGGAGGGAGGAGGAAGAGGGAGGAGGAAGAGGGGGGAAGAAGGAGGAGGAGGGAGAAGGAGGGAGGAGAAGAACGCAGGAGGAGGAGGGGGAGGAGGTGGGAGGAGGAGAGGGAGGAGGAGGAGATGGAGGAAGGAGGGAGGAGGAGGGAGGAGGAGGGAGGAGGCGGAGGGAGAAGGAGGAGGGAGGAGGAAGAGGGAGAAGGAGGAGGGAGAAGGAGGGAAGGAGGAGGAGGGGAGGAGGAGGAGGGGGAGGAGGAGGAGGGAGGATGAGGAGGGAGGAGGAGGAAGAGGGAGGAGGAGGAGGGATGTGGAGGGAGGAGGAGGAGGGAGGAGGAGGAGGGAGGAGGAGGAGAGAGGATGAGGAGGGAGGAGGAGAAGGGGGGAGGAGGAGGGATGAGGAGGAGGGAGGAGGAGAGGGAGGAAGAGGGAGGAGGAGGGAGGAGGGGGAGGAGGAGGGAGGATGAGGAGGGGGAGGAGGAAGAGGGAGGAGGAGGAGGGATGTGGAGGGAGGAAGATGGAGGAGGAAGGAGGAGGAGGAGGGAGAAGGAGGGAGGAGAAGAACGCAGGAGGAGGAGAGGGAGGAGGAGGGAGGAGGAGAGGGAGGAGGAGGGAGATGGAGGGTGGAGGAGGGAGGAGGAGGGAGGAGGAGGAGGGAGGAGGCGGAGGGAGAAGGAGGAGGGAGGAGGAGGGAGGAGGAAGAGGGAGAAGGAGGAGGGAGAAGGAGGAGGGAGGAGAAGGAGGGGGAGGAGGAGGGAGGATGAGGAGGGAGGAGGAGGAAGAGGAGGAGGAGGAGGAGGGATGTGGAGGGAGAAGATGGAGGAGGAAGGAGGAGGAGAGGGAGAAGGAGGGAGGATGAAGAACGCAGGAGGAGGAGAGGGAGGGAGGAGTGAGGAGGAGAGGGAGGAGGAGGGAGATGGAGGGTGGAGGAGGGAGGAGGGAGGGAGGAGGAGGGAGGAGGCGGAGGGAGAAGGAGGAGGAGGCGGAGGGAGGAGGAGAAGAGGGAGAAGGAGGAGGGAGAAGAGAGGAGGGGAGAAGGAGGGTGGAGGAGGTGAGGATGAGGAGGGAGGAGGAGGAGAGGTAGGAGGAGGAGGGGGGAAAGGAGGAGGGGGGGGAAAGGGGGGGGGAAAGGGGGGGAAAAAAGGGGGGGGGGGAGAAGGGGGGGAGGGGGGAGGGAGGGAGGAGGAGGGGGAGGAAGAGGGGGGAGGGGGAAGAGGGGGGGGAGGAGGGGGGAGGGGAAGAGGGGAGGAAAGGGGGGGAGGAGAAGGAGGGGGGAGGAAGAGGAGGAGGGAGGGAGGAGGGGGGAGGGAGGGGGGGGGGAGGGGGGGAGGGGGGGAGGGGAGGAGGGGGGAGGGAGAGGAAAAGGGGGGAAGGGGGGGAGGGAGAAAAGGAGGGGGGAGGGGGGGAAAGGAAAAAGGGGGATAGGAGGGGGGGAGGAGGGGGGGAAGAGGGGGGGGAAGGGGGGGAGGAGGGGGGAGGAAAGAGGAGGAGGAAGGGAGGGGGGGAAGGGGGGAGGAGGAGGAAGGAGGAAAGGGGGGGGAAGGGGGGAGGATGGGGGGGAGGGAAAAGGGAGGAGGGGGGGGAAAGGGGGGAAGAGGGAGGAGAAGGAGGAGGGGGAGGAAAAGGAAAGGGGGAGGAAAAAGTAGGAGGGGGAAAAGGGGAGGGAGTAAAAAGGGGGGAAAAGGGGGGGGGGAGGATATTAAAAAGGAGGGAAAAGGGAGGGGGGGAGGGGAAGGGGGAAAAAAAAGGAGGGGGGGGGGAAAAAAAAAAGAGGGAAAAGGTGGGGGGGGGGGAAGGGGGAGGGGGGGGGAGGGGGGTGGAGTGGGGGGGGGGGAAGGAAAATTCAAAATTTAATTAATAAGGTAGGTTCCCCTTTTTTAAGGGGTTCCCCCGTTCCCTTTAACGATATTGTTCTTGTTCCCCGTCTGTCTGTCTGTCTGTCTGTCTGTCTGTCTGTCTGACCCGGCCCGGCATCGCCCAGCTCCTGGTGTGGAGCATCTCATTTAATTCATATAAGTAGTCATAAGCTCACGTTCCCGTTCCCGACTATTATCTGTCTGTCTGTCTGTCTGTCCTGTCTGTCTGTCTATCTGTCTGATCCGGCCCGGCTTCGCCCAGCCCCTGATGGGAGCATCTCATTTAATTTATATGAGTAGTCATATAAGTTCCCGTCCCGACTGTCTGTCTGTCTGTCTGTCTGTCTGTCTGTCTGTCTGTCTGTCTGTTGCTAATGGGTCAATCATTTATGGTTGCAGTTAGAACAACCTTAGATAAACGAAGACCAACTTACAAAAAGCATTAGAAAGAGCACTTGAAAGATCTTTACATCTTCCCCAACAATTAACTTGGGTAAATGGAGCAGCGGCAGCAGCAGCAGAAGAAGAAGAAAAAGGAGGAGTAGGAGCTGGGAGGAGGAAGAGGGAGGAGGAGGGAGGAGGAGGAGGAGAGAAGAGGAGGATGGAGGAGGGAGAGAGAGGAGGGGGAGGAGAAGAGGAAGAGGGTAGGAGGTGGAGGAGGGGAGAGGAGGAGGAGGAGGAATATAACGCATATGCCTGTAGATTTAATAATGGCTGAAGTTGTTCCATGTCTTCTTAGAGTTGGCGACAGTGTAAAGAAATATAAAATCTTCAAACTTGATAGAGATAAGGTAACTATTATTTATTCATTCTTTAAGCAAACAAAGATGAGTTACAATGTTATGCATTATGCATTATTTTTATGAAAACTTTGAAAATGCCTTAAAGATTGTATCATTATTTATTATAACTCATATGCCGGTATATAACTATGGACAAAGAGTTTATAAATCTTTGAAAACGATGCCACAATATGACTATAAGTTATACAGAAAAGTTATGCCCCTTGAAATAACTTTTACAGAGTTAAGTCCCCTGAGATATATGAAATTATAATGAAAAATGAAAAATGAAATAATATTGGGTAAGCAGCCGATTTCACACTAAAAAAATATGACAGTGGGCTGCGCTGGAATGAAAGGAAGACGTGTAGAAAATTTCATCTCAATCGGATGGGCCGTTCGCGAGCGCATAAAGGACATAGGGACATACAGACAGACAGACGGAGATAGCCTTTTATATATAAGATTTATCGTTGAAAGTGCTAACCCTAATGATTCTCAAATCCATGCCTCGGTCCTTCTGTCATTCCCAATCTGGATAGATTTGACTTTGCCCTGACGTTTAGTCTCGTTTAGATATGTCCAAATCTCTCCATTATTTTGGGCTCATATATATCGTTTCTGAATCTTCTCGTTATCCTCTGCAATATGTGTTGGCCATGATAACGTTGTCCTGCCAGTAAATATCTTCCACCTTCCAGATAACTACAACGTACTACCTCTCTTGTCCAACTCTCTGATCCGAATGTTTGTTGTTGTTGACAATTTTCCTGGCGTATTCTGTTTTTTACGTCAGCGTCTTGGTTTCTATCAAGATTTGGTTCGCGACTTTGTCACGAACTTTGGTTTACGTCATATCCATTGCGCTACTATTTGGCAGCATGCCCTCTCCCCCTTAAAAATGGTGTAACCATTTTAGACTGCAGTCAGTTTATCTCACCTGACAAGTAGCAGTTAAGAATCCATGAGTCATATGTATATAATCTATTCCTATTACTGCTAACATGATGGTCTGGCCTCCTATCTCATTAACAAAAATTATTATTATATAGCGGGCACGCACTCCTATCTACACACCCTGGTAGACGTCGTGTAGCACCAGCCTATGGGGTAGCTGGGCTAACTAATCTATAAACATAGTCATAGTCCCTCATATGCCAAAACTTGCAAGCTTCCCCAACCAAATTTACAAAACCCGACTGAGGGGACGTATGTGATTTAATGGTGCCATTCCCTCTGTATTAGTTTTGATATATACTATGTAACTATATGACTATTCTCTCTCTGCTATGTCTTTCTCGGCTACGTTGTGACACTTGTTCCTGTCATATTTGTTCGGTGAGGTCTTCTGCCTTTGTAGCTGACGAATTGTTTTAACTTATATGAGCTTCATTTGGCTTTTACATGGCTGTGACGACAAATTGTTCATACTGACTAATAGATCTCTGTTCTTTATATAGACAACTTATATCATACACAATGCAATGTATAATCAATATATATGGGACAATAGGAATGGCCTAGTTTTATGGTGGTTAGTTATCTCGTTATTGGATCTATGTAGTTTGTCAATCTCATCACTCGTAAGAGATTTGTTACTGGTGTACCAGAAATTCCACTAATCAACATCATTTAAAATAACAACATTCTTCAACAATTGTAATAATTATAGTAAATTAATTTAACCTGAAATAGATAAAATTCATATTATACCTAATTTATAATACTTTCATACAGTCATCCTTTGTATATGTCTGTACTTTTCTTCGTACTTGTATGTGTGGCTTGTATGTGTACATATCGCTCGACTGTATTTAGCACTGAAATTAATTACGTTATACTAATTCTTCCTATGAATTTTGAATGAAAATTATGATATGTTAAAAATATATGTGACTTGTATGAATACCATAGCTCTCTCATCGATATCAATAACCACGTGAATGATATGTAGCTGTGTGTTTGCATTAATGATTGCATCATGACGTAATAAATATTAGTGATGTTTTCAATGTCGTATGAATGATTGACTCATGACGTAATAACCAACTGAATGAATGATTGAGTCATGAGGTAAAATTTGCGTTTACATGATTATGAAATGTCTGTAATGTGTGAACTGATCATTGATATGGAGTGATGTAATTGCCTATATTAACTATACTTAATTAATAATAGCATTCCATCTTCTGGTATCGCTCCTGTTTCAACTCCACGTAGATCGCTGTCGATTTGAAATAAAGTAAAGTCTGACCATCATGGGAGTAAAGACACAGTTCAGTTGCACCACTAAGAATCATCATAATAACATCGGGTTCACACTGTCTGTATCAATCTATCAATGTCCGCTCAGCAATGTTCTACACCATTACGCGACATGTTTGAATGAAACCTGTCAAGAAAGCAGATCGGAAAATATGTATATATCTGACATAAATTAATATCTTACAAATATATGTTGTATTGTTTGTGTAATTCAAGTCATTCTACCTGGGTGCCTAAAAGTGAAGTAGATATTCGGCTGCTGGATATGTATGCAATAAATAAGACATGAGATATATACTTCGATTTCTACAGTCTACTCAGATTGTTATCTTTACCTGGGATATGACAGATATCAAAGTCATAGTCTTGCAACAGAAGAGACCATATGTGTATTCTGCAATTCTTAGGATGTCCATCTTTAAAGATTTGTAGAGGTTTATTATTTGATAGAACAAGACATTTTCTACCAAGCAGATATTTAGAAAATTTTCCAACACTGTCAATTAGTGCTAATGCTTCAAGTTCAGTCACAGCATATTTACTCTGGGTATCAGAATGTTTCCTACTAAAGTACAGAACAGGATGAAGTTTTCCCTCATGCATCTGTAAGAGAATTGCTGATATAGCATGAAAACTCGCGTCCGTCTGTACTATGAAGTCTTTGGAAATATCTGGTAGCTTGAGTATTGGACAACTGCTAAAAAGAGTCTTAATCTGTTGTAAGAGCTTATCGTGTTCAGATGTCCAAATAATCTTAGTAGGTTGACCTTTCTTTAAAAGTTCCGAAAAAGTTGCTGTCATATCAGCGAAATTCGAAATGAAATTTTGATAGTAATTTATGAGTCCCAGAACACTTCTGACTTCCTTTTTCGTGGTTGGAGGTTTAATATTTAGAATTTTGGTGACTATCTGTGGATCTGTTTTTCGGAACCCATCAGAAATTCTATGACCAAGAAATTGTATTTCAGTGAACCCTATTTCAATCTTGCTAGGTTTAGCCTTAAGACCAGCTTGTTGGATTCTTTGGAGAACTTGTTTCAATATTCTAACGTGTGTGTCGATATCTGATGTGTGTATACATATATCATCCATATAAGTAGCAACATTAGTAACCCCGTGAAGTAGCTTTCGCATCATACGCATAAAGGTACTCGGAAATGCCCACTCGTAAAGACCTAACGGAGTGGCGAAAGCAGTAATGTGTATGGAATTTTTCTCCATGGAGATTTGCCAATATCCCTTTTTAAGGTGAATCTTGGAGAAGATTTTGGACTTTGCCATGCCATCTATCAATTCGTCGATGTTTGGCATTGGCTGGGCATCTAGAAGTGTTAGGGCATTCACCTTTCTGTAATCAACGCAAATGTGTAAAGAATTGTCCTTCTTTTTGACGTTTACCAAAGAGAACATTAGTTAGAAATTGATTTTTTAATTATACCGCTTTGTTCTAGTTCGGAAATTTCCGATATGACTTTTTCTGCATAATGAACAGGAATCGGGTATGGCTTTACTTTAATGGGAATATCCGAAAGTAAGGTGATCTTGTGTTGAATCAATGCAGTTTGCATCTGAAAAGACGTTACTAAACTGTTGTATCGCTGTTGTTAATTCGTATCTGTCGTGCGATAAGTTTTTATACCTGCACAGCTCGCCAATTGTTGTTAACATTAATTGTTGGTGTTGGTATTTGTTGTTGTATAGCATCTTCTTGCTGTCCGTTTATAACCCAACATGCTGCTGCTGTTCTGTGTGGTATTTGATCAACAGTCTGTGTTTTGTCTGCATTGCGGTCTGTGTAAGGTGTTGATACGTTGATATGGAATATTTTCTCCTTCCCACTGACATTTATTAGATAGTCTACGTCACTGATTTTTCTAATAAATTTAAATGGACCCTGCGATGAAATGACAAGACAATATTTAGGGTCGGGTAGTAAGAGTAGAATATCCTCTTCTTCTTTCAAGATTATTGTCTTAGCCTTTCTGTTGTCGTATTGTCTGTATTTTTCCCTTGCCTTTTCTAGAGCGGATTTGGCCATTTGACATGCTGTCATAATTTTGTCTCTTAATTGTGTGACCATTTCATATGCATCCCTTTTCGGTTGGTCATGTGTTTTCTTTGTAAGCATGTCGTTATATAATGTTAGCGGGCCTCGTGGATTCGCTCCATAAACGAGTTCAAATGGGGAAAACCCGTACTCGCTTGCGGTACCTCTTGGTACGCGAATAGTACTGCTGGCAAAAGGATGTCCCAATCTTTGGGTCGTTCAGCCGCAACCTTTGCTAGGGTTCGTTTGAGAACCCCGTTAAAATTCTCGTTGACCCCATTTGTCATTGGGTGGTGGGGGAACTAAACACTTCTGGTATGCCCAGCATCTTCATTGCTGCTTGCGTAGCTGCAGAAATAAACTGACCCCCTCTATCAGATAGTATATACAAAGGAAACCCTATCCTACTGAAGATTAGTAAAAATGAATCTATGATGGATCAAGATGTAATTGATTTCAGCGGGATAGCTTCTGGCCACCTAGTACATGTCAAATAGTAGCGCAATGCATATGACGTAAACCAAAGTTCGTGACAAAGTCGCGAACCAAATCTTGAGAGAAACCAAGACGCTAACGAAAAAAAAAAAAGAATACGTCAGGAGAATTGTCAACAACAACAAACATTCGGATCAGAGAGCTAGACAAGAGAGGCAGCACGTTGTAGTTATCTGGAAGGTGGAAGATATTTACTGGCAGGACAACGTTATCATGGCCAACACATATTGCAGAGGATAACGAGAAGATTCAGAAACGATTTATATGAGCCCAAAATAATGGAGAGATGTGGACATATCCAAACGGAACTTAGAACGATACGGCAAGGTCAAATCTATCCAGATTGGGAATGACAGAAGGACCGGGGCATGGATTTGAGAATCATTAGGGTCTAGCGCTTTCAGCGATATATATTTAAGATTGTGATTACCGGCCCGTCTGGCCATAACAGACACGGTAAACGTAAATTGTTATTTTTCATTGATCGTCTGGAAATGGAATAGACTTGACCGTTGGGCTAATAAATTATGCCTTCAACTACATGATTGCCGGCCTTCAGATCTTTCATTGACGTTAATTTTGCCTTCTTCGAGAATTGTTGGGGTTGTGTCACACCCTGGACATTTTTATTGTTGCTGAATTATAATTGAATTCTATTAAGACACATTCCAGCAGACTGTTAAAATAAATCTATTGCTCGATCTGTTGTTGTATTGAGAGGCCCTACAATATCGACCGATATTTTCTGGAATGGTCGAGATGCCAAATCAGTACGTTGTAATGGTGCCTTAAGGTGTTTCCCTTTTGGCGTGGTCTTTTGGCATAATGCACATGAACTGACAATGTTTGGTAATGTCGTTGGAAAAGCCAGGCCAATAAAATTGCGCCAAAATTCTGTTTGTCGTTTTGGCTATCCCCATGTAACCTTACTAATCAAAGAACACGTACATCAGCAGGCTGCCTAAAGACAAAAGATGGAAGTGTAATAATAGAAAAGGATCAGATCTTACATGTATGGTCAGATTACGTGAAAAACCTTTATGACGACAACAGAGACGAACACTACGATGCTCAAAATATGATTGATTGATTGATTGATTGATTGATTGATTGATTGATTTAGGAACCGACATCACAGCATTCGGGACATTCCCATAAGCGCTCCGTCCCCATCCTCAGCAGCCAGCGAAGAGTTCCAACACTAATAGTTCCAGTAGCAATCTGATTATATGTCCGTCTCGCCTTTCCACTGAGCGTCGAGCGTCGGCCAGATCCCCTCGTCACACCTCGCTGTCTCATTCTTACCAGACTATGGTGATCCATTTGCTCCTCCGAGGTGTACACGTGCTCCTACAAGGCCGCAACCACGTCTGCCTTGTCATGTCAATACTCCACCAAGTTTTGCCGAGCCAGCCAATCTGTCCGCCTGTTCATTCCCCAGCACACCGGCATGCCCAGGAGAAAAGATTCAGGTGATGCTTGCTACCCGTGACCTCGGAAGCGAAGCAAGCCACTCTGCACGAAGCCTTGCCTGTTCCTCACCCTTCCTCAGCATGCTTTCTGAGTCAGTTACAATCACAATGTGTGTATGTATCGTGTTTTCTATCCAGCGGTAAGCTGCACTGACCGCCTCCACCTCCATTCTTAAGCTAGATGTAGTGTCATCATACGCCAGGCTCTCCTGCACCAAACGCCGACCATTAGTTTTTGCTAAGAACCCCCAGGCACTTCTCCTACCTCTCAACACCGACCCATCCGTGTAGATAATCACATCACCCGGGCGAGAATTTTCCTGAATTAGTTGCTGAATTTCCTCTTCCGTGGCCCCTGCTGGCCACTCCCTGCACTCCCGGCTGCTCAAAATAATAATGAAGGACCAGCAATTTTGAAGATGGAGGTTCAGAATGCTCTTAACCATATGAAATCTGGCAAGACCCCTGTTTCAGACAGCGTCACAACAGAAATGATTAATTCTTTAGAACAGGGGTCACCAAACTTTTTTCACGGCGGGCCGGATAACTGACAAAATGACGAGCGCGGGCCGAATACTCATTCTGTACAATACTTGCGCCGCGCTCCGTGGCGGTTCATAATCCCGCATACCCGCGTTCGACACATAGCTGTGCACTATTTGGCAGCAGAACGTTGGTGTTATACGCTATGATATGGGTGCCGGTCATTCAGAAAGCAATGGCAAACTACTGAATGTAAACTTGCCAAGACACAACAGGAAAAAATGCTGGTTTTGACTGCAAACGTCCTGTAAAGGATATGCAACTAACTTTAACAATACCTGTAAGCCAGAACGAATGCTCTGGGAAAAAAGACGAAAAACTAAGTTAATCATGGACTGAGTTGCGTGCAATGCACAAACAAAAAGACAACCAACATATTTATTCACTAAAACAGTTTTCAAAGAAGGCGACGTCAGCAAAAAGATAGTTACATCAGACCTTGTTTGCACATATCCGAATCTCACAAACTATGCAGCAAAAAAGGTTAGTGAGATTTGTGAAACTGATATTTGGCTTTCAAGATATCATCAATGTTTGGTTTGAAATTGCTGCATCCAATCAAGAGGACTGCTTTCAAATATTCATCAGTCAATCTCGTTCGATGTGTTGACTTCACATACTTCATTTTTGAAAATGTTTGCTCACAAACATAAGTTGTTACAACACTAACACTAATGCCATACCAGCGGCAAATTTCTTAAGTTTTGGAAAGTCAACATCAGCTAAGCAGCGGTAAAATTCAACAAGTCATTTGCTTGCAAATCAATGAGCTCCAACTGTAGTTCAACTTGCACGTAATCAAACGGATTCTGGAACAGAAGAATGTCACTCTCAATTCTGTAGAGATCTGAAAATCTCTCCAAAATATGCTTCTTAAAGTCCCAATATTATTTTTTCTCGGAATATCGAGGTTGACATCTTCGGCGATTGTAGCTCAAAACTCTGAAACAGTGAAAATGAGAAAAGTTTTCTCCTTCCAGTTGTGCTTCAAACAATGACAGCTTTCTCCGAAATCCTTTGATGATTCTGTAGAAATCACAGACGAGGTTATTTTTTTCCTGAAGTTTCAAATTCAGTTCAAAAATGACAATTTTTACAGCCATATAGTATCTGATAGCTGTGGATCAGCTCTATATTTTCAGTGAGGAAAAACATCTATTTCGTTTCGGAGCTTGTAAAAACGAAACAGGACTTTGCCTCATCTAAGCCACCTCACTGTGATAAGGCAAGTCACAGAATTCAGAATCAATTTCTTCATGAAAGGCCTGGAACTGACGGTGATTGAGTGCATGTCCCCGAATGAAGTTCACAGCAGAAACGACGGTTTCAGTTCGCAAGAAATATCTAAGTCGTTTCCACAGAGAGTATGATGCAGTGTATGAACAGAGGCCGCGGAAATTGCAAATCTTCTAACTGAGACCTGATCTGCCACAGCAGACCGTTCCTCGCTCCAGTCATGTTTTTTTTTCCTCCATCGATTGTAACACATCGAAGCTGATTCCAATAAAGGTTATTGTCTTGCAAAATGTTTTGCACTTCTATGAGAATGTCTTTTCCAGTTGTTGTTCCATGCATGCTGCAAACGGATGCCAACTCTTCTGTTATCTTAAAGTCCAAATTGACACCACAAATGAACACGAGAATGTTGTGACGTACTCGAGAGATCAATAGACTCATCCGGCGCTAGAGAAAAGCACAACAAGCTCCTAGTTGTTCTTATGTTCTCTCCAAGTTCTTCTGTTCTTCGCACAACTGAACTTGCTGAAAGGCTGATAGTTCCAAACAAATCGGCTTTCTCAGGACACAAGTCATTTGCTGCTTCCTTCATACACTCTTTGAAGAAGTTGCCATCAGTAAACGGTTTTCCTCGTTCTGCTAGCTTGTGCACTATTTTGTAACTTGTACGAGTGCCATATTTATTTTCAGCTAACTTCTCGTGAAGAGATTTCTTTGTGTTTCTAAACCACGTTTCATGGACTCATATTTCTCAGAGCGTAACTTTCAAGAGAACTTTGAATATGTTGATAGATGTTTTGTTTTGTAGTGATGCCAAAGATTGTATTCTCTCAAAACGGCAACACTTTTGCTGCATTTTACACATCTGGTTTTCTGGTCCTTTGTTTCCACAAAGAAGTATTTACTCCCCATTCTTCATTGAAAAATCGACACTCGGTGTCCACTTTTCTTTTCTTTTCTTAACAACCATAATGAAGGGTAAAGTACACGGGATCCAAGAATGAAAAAGACATTAAATTAGAAACATAATTAAAATTCTATTGAAACACAAAAAAAGCAGAGGACTAGGGTTACTGGTGAAGCTACGGCTCACCAAAGGTACATGTAAAGTGAATAGGTACCATAGTTAATAGAATATATCTCATACTAAGGATTGCACAATATATAAATATGGGAGACCTAAATAAACAGCTTAGAGCAGAGTTTTTCAATCGGGGTTCCGCTAGTGGCAGCCAGTGGTTTCACCGAAACAGACTGAAATCGCCTAAATGCAACATTTCTGCCCAACTGGTTTATTACATAAAGTAGGACAGACACCTGGATCACCGCATAGCGTTCCTTAAAAAACGTAAACATTTGCGTAAGGATCTGCACCAGCAGAAAGGTTGAAAAACACTGGCCTAGAGACCATCTTGATTAACACCTTGACAGGGAATTCTTCTGAGCTGGGGATATTTTCGTAATAACACGAGGCTTCTATGGCATTTTTATGCTATGTTTACCATTTTATTGCCTCTATTCGCACATGTAGTTCACTTACCTATCACTGTCAAACAAAGAAAATACTTGTTACATACCTATAAAATGGATGACTGGCAAAAAGAAGTAAACATTTCTGGAGCATCGGATCTGTGTTGACAGCCGGACGCGTCTGGGGGAGCGAAAGATGCGTGCGTGTGTGTGTGTGTGTGTGTGTGTGTTGCCATGGAAACCGTGGTAATATCAGAGCATAAGCCGCAATACCACGATACAAGGAAGGACCTGGGAATGCGGGAAATAAGCAACCATTACGATAAACAAGAAAATCTAGATACAATAATTTATAATTGAAAATAGTAAATTTAAGACAAATAGCAGCCAGGAGGTCTACTGTCAGAATCTCACTCGCCCGCGCCTGGAAGGCGACGAACAAGGACGAATGTGAACTCAACTAGTAGCAACTGCGCATTGGCTAGTGGTCAGCGTGACGAACGAAGCACCCGAGAACCCAAAGCCGGGCCAACACGAAACCCTGGCTGGGAGCTGAGACTGACGACGACTATGAGACTGGATAGACGTGTGAGAAAGTGGCTTGTATTTAATGTATTATTCCATGCTTGATGTATGAAAGCTGGTATGCTCTGTGGAGACTGAAAGTATGCTATTGCATGCATTGATGATATTGTAGATTTGTACATACGTAATTGTAAATGAGAATGCCGCTAGTTTGTGAGCGCTGCATTATCTGAAGAATGTGATTAAATTGTTTTCAGTTGTGTTACCGTGTGTTTCGTACAATCATTCGTAGTGTATGATTGTGCTTCACTCCCTGTCATACGACACGAGCTATTATTAAGTTAGAAGTAAGATCATGACACTCCGCACGTATGAAGATTTCCTATTATTCTAACCATAATGTTTACATTTAAATTGTACCACACCGTCTCGTATTCCATACGTCATATCAAGCAAGTTCGAGTACCGTCGGCGGGCTGGAAGAAATAACGTCGCAGGCCGGAACCGGCCCGCGGGCCGTAGTTTGGTGACCCCTGCTTAAGAAGAATATGGAATAGATAAAGTTACCATTCTGCTTAATACAATATATGATACTGGAAATATACCTCATGAATTATGTAATTCTGTATTTATTCAATCCCAAAGAAATCAGGAGCCTTGGAATGTGATCAACATCGAACAATTAGTATGAGTCACATCACGAAGATTTTGCTAAGAATTATCATGCAAAGAATTAGGAGGAAAATACAACCTGAAATAGGAGAAGAACAATGTGTGTAAACGTCCGTCACAGTGGGTGCATGTGAACACGTGGCATTTCCACCATCATGCACCATATTACGTCTCACACGCTCGGTGTGTGACTTATCAATCATGTCCCGCTTACACACATCCTTGTATCGTGGTAGAGGCCGACCCAGAGATCTTTTACCCATCTGTAATTCACCAAATAAGATGTCCTTTGATATTCTACCATCATCTATCCTCCTAAGATGTCCAATCCTTCTAAGTCTACGAATAAATTGTCACACAACTTGATCTTTCTAATACTTCAGTATTTGTGATTTTGTCTTGCCACTTAATACCAAGAATTTTTCGCAGATACCACATATAAAAGCTGTTTAAACGTTTCTCTTGGTGTGAGTAAGTTGTCCAGGTTTCGCTGCCATAAAGAAGAGTACTAAGGACACAGGCTTGATAGACAAGGATTTTTGTTTTGGCAGTAAGCTTCCTGTTCTCCCAGAATCTTTTTCTTAACCTGTTCATTGTTGTTGCTGCCTTACCAATCCGGAAGTTGATTTCCTGATCTAGGGATAATTTGCTATTTACCACTGATCCTAGATATGTAAAATGGTCTACCATCTCTAGTTCGGCGTCGTCAATAAAGATTAATGGTACCCCATGTGCACCTTGTGACATAATCTGTGTCTTCTTTTTGCTAATTGTTAAACCAAATTCAGAACAAGCATTGGAGAATGCAGATAGTAGGCACTGAAATTCTTCCTCAGAGTGGGTCGTAACTGCAGCATCATCTGCAAAAAGCAACTCTCTGATCAGTACCCTCAAGGATGTAACGCATACACACTCCTGGGGTGTCTCTGGTGCATCCCAGAATGACACGCATAGCTTCGTTCTGTATGCGCTAACTTCACCAGCTGACTCTCTGAGACAGTGAGCAGTCCTAATGCACTGAGTCCCTTTTGAGATCTTGTCACAACCCGTTCATCCTCAATGTGATCC